>JANHFM010004396.1:333668-346298 GCA_032468115.1 Grayia smithii
CAAGATGCATGGCTGGCAAACTCTTTATTTTAACTGGAAAAGTTGGGGGTCGTCTTATACGCCGGAATATACGGTAACTTGTCTACTAATATTTCCATCATAAGGCAGATGTGTAGGTTGTTGACTGTGTCCTGGCTTCATGTACTTCATATTTAGAGAAACTTTTCCAGTGCTGGGCCCAAAGCTTTCAAAGCAAAAGCTTAGGTGTGTATCAAAGTGTTACCAATCAGCACAAGAACTGCAGCATATTAAATGGTTCTCTGTGATACCCCGACACAGCATGCTTCATCTATATGGTTTTTCACATAATTTGACTATACACAGGTCTTCATAAAATGGTTTGTATCTTGGCTTTTTAAAAGCCATCCTTTAAGCAAAGATGAGTTTTTGAAGAGACTGGTGCTGAATACATTTCTTCACTGCTTACCATGAATTAAGATAGTTTAGAGAAAAATGTTGACACACAGTTTTTGAGATGGAGAAATTAAACTTATTAGTATTTAATTAAAAGGATCAGTAATGCATGTTATAGAATAGAATAGAATTCTTTATTGGCCAAGTGTGAATGGACGCACAAGGAATTTGTCTTGGTGTATACTCTCTCGGTGTACATAAAATAAGATACATTCGGCATGAATTATTATGACATGTAGTTATGGTAGTATATTTAAATAACATTTGATAAACTGAATCTTTTCTCATTGCATATGGATTGTGGTCTGTAAATGTATGACACATTATGTCATCCAAACACAATTTTTTTAAAAAAATATAGCTTAGTATAATTTGTGAGTTCATTTTTTCATTTTCAATTCTCCACAAGGAAAGCATTTATAATTATAGCTCATACTTTTATATAACATCCTGGGTCAGGCATACACAAACATTACCAATGTTGGTATTAAAATAGGAAAACAATTACACACAAATATATATATATATATAGAATTTATTGCCAAAGTCTACTGTTTTACAAAGTTCAGATGATTCCTGGTAGACATTATAGATCCCCCCAATAAAAACAACAATTCTATTCAAGTACTTGATGTTCAGCACTATGTAATTATTTTGTTGGTTTCTTGCACTCTGTTTCCTTTTCTTCTTGCAGTTATTTCATTACTAGCCTAACGTAAGTGCATAAGTGAGGAAAAAAGTTGCAAGAAGAAAGCTCAGAGAATAAGAATGCCAACAATTCAATCATGAGGTATATTGATTCTCCATTATTGAAACTTTATTTTGCCTAACTTATGCGTTTTCCTCAAGTATTCTTGTCAAAATAGACATACCAATGTACTACTGTATTAGTAATTGCAGCAACAGGGCTGTGTGAAACAAAAGTAAAAACTGTGCATGCACACTTTTATTCAGACACCACTGAAGCAGCTTATAAATTCTCCAAAGGACATGGCTTTTTAAAATCTTCTATTCTTCAATTGCAGTAGAATGTTTTGTAGAGTTATACATTACTTTGCAATTGATCTCCAAAAAGTATTTCAGAGTTGCTTTCCCCCAGGACTGATCTTTTGGTGACTGAATATATACAGGCAAACTTTGCTTACCAGTTGCCTTGTGCAGCAATCATTTGAAATTTTGACAGTGCTGAAAAGATAACTGTGACCAAGCTGAGCTTTTACAATCTTTGCAGCATCCCTCAGTCACATGTATCATTACAATCCTATATATTGTCCTGTACATGGTTTCTTTTTTTCCCCTCAGAGCAGAGAGAATGGAGAAATAGAGATTAAAAGACAGTAAGCAGGCACACAATGAATATACATTGAAAGAAATGTGCTCGTGTTGTCTATTGTTGCATTCTTTTCAATGTATATCCCCCACTGTGTGCCTGCTTATAGTCCCTCCCTCTTCAATGAATGTAAATAGAAACATTAAATCCCTACTTAGTAATTATCCTAGTGCTAAGAGTGACCATTTCAAAAGGCAGGGGAGTGAGGGAAAAGGAAATAAAATCATAAAGCAGTCACAGCCTTGTGATTTTCCGCTTAGCAACTCCATCATTTAGTGACTTGAATTTCCAGTCCCAACTCTGGTCACTAAATGAGGACTATCTAGATTGCTGCAGTTCTATAGCTTTGCTTGTCCATCCTTTGTTTAGTACACATTGGTGCAGCATATACTGAAACTAGGTACATCTAATGTCATCATAATTGATTGGTGGCTCATTCCCCTATTGCGTTTTCTAGGGACTGATGTAGCACAAAGTGTGGTTATATGATTTACTACCAATTTTAATGGAAAACAAAACAACTAAACCTACTTTTAATATGTCTTAACATTTATAAAAAAATTCAAATCTCCATACACAAAACATCCCAAAATCTCCATCAACTTCATTCATAACTATTTTAAGCCTTTATTTTTTGCAATGCCACTTTATATTACCTAACCTTCCGTAGAATGGAATAAGAGAAAAAGCAATTATCAAGGCAAAATGGCCTATGAAATAGGAGGTCAATGTGAAAGAGCGTAACATTGCCACTTGTCTTAAGTTAGTTGATCAGATGAGTACAGTAATGTTATAGAATTATACAGTGTTATTGATGCTACTGATTTCATATAGTAAGCCCTTAAAAACATTATGGTAATAATGATTGATTTTACATATTTAGTTCTTAAATTATTTTTAGCTCTGTTGGCTCAAGAGCAGACATAAGACTCAGGAAAAATTTGCATGACTGTACAGCAGGAAGAGTCTGTAAGTCAACAGAACTAGATTTATAACTTTGATTTTAACAATTCAGAATTGTTTTTATAAGGAAATGTACATAAGGCCTCTTACAGCCTGCAGTTGCTTATATACATAAAACTAATATTTAAATTTAATTTGGGATTACATTAAATATAATGAGCAACTTTGCTAGCATGCTACAAATATTTCAGTTTACATTTTGGTGCACTGCTGGCACTTCCTAAATCTTTGAAATATCTGTTTTCTACTTATATAAAACACAGGTGCCATCTTAGAAACACATCAAGTTATTTTTCAGTTCAAATGATCAAGTAATCCATAGCAGATTGCCCTAAAATGTCACAAATAACCCAAACGAAGTACAGCTGTAAAACTCGTACATGGGATGTACTGCATTTATTATTTTTTAAAAAATCAGTGTTAAGTTAGGAATTTGACCATGTAGCATCTATGTCTGAAAGCTTTGCAGCAACATTTGTTAGAAGAGGTAGCAGCTGCGCTGTTAAATCTGAAACGCACAAGTCTAGTCAGGCTGTAAACAATTCTAGGAGTTTTAAATATCCAAAGAACAGCAGAAAAGGTTTTGAAGTGGGAAAATCTGAACTTAAAACAGTAACATTAGTACATTTACTAAGCTGCATGTAATTCAAACTATAAAGAGGAGAATATATTAGAAAAAGTATTAAAATTCTGCAAGATATACAGAATCACTATTCTGTTGACATCTACAGTTAACTTTCTCCATGTTCTACATTTTAATACTCTTATAATTAAGTCATACAGGTATTTAAGTAGTCAATTTAGTGGAAAACCCCACTTCAATATATTTCAGTGTGCAAAACCTTTCAAAATTATTTGTACACAATTTGTGTAAACACTTTGATTTTTTTCAAAGGAATTTCCATCCCTCTATATAGTTATTTAATATATTGGCTATATAATATCCTAATATATTGGCTATTTGCAATTCTAGTAGTTAAGGCCTCTTTGCTAGATGCAGTTTTCAGTAGTGCAACAAAAATAGTCTTTAATATTTTGATTAATATAGCAGACACATTTCAGAAATTCAGTATATCAAAACTGTCAAAATATTTAACATTTGAAAATACATTTTTACAGTTCATAAGAAAAATATGATTTTAAAAAATCTTTATGGCGAATGATCTTTTGTGGTTCCTAGTAATGGTTTCCAATTCAGTCTTCACAATTCGGTTTTGTTGTACTATATAGAAGAAACACTTTCACAAATTCATCAGGTAACTGAACATATCCTCCAAATGCGGCAAAGGCATACATACAGTTTTCATAGTGCACTTTCACCTCACTGAAGTAAAAGTTGCTCCAGTTAGATTTTTTTTTCCACTTCAATGTGAAGCAGATAGATATTTAGTGTTCGCATTAAATAATCCAATGGTTTAGTCTTCTTCTGTCAAAGACAGTCCTCAGATGAGGAATTATTTGGAAAAAGTATCTTGCTTAATGTTACTGTTGACAGTTTCTCTTTAAGCACATTAGTGCACACACAGCTTTATCCTCCTGGTATATCAGTGCAACTGTAACAAATAAGATTCCACTTCCTAAAAAAAATAGAAGCAGTAAAGCACATTAGTTCAAAAAGTAATTCATAACACCAAGCCTCTCTTTGAATGCCAGCCGTAATATTCAAACCCCAGAATGCTGGCTGAGGAATTCTGGGAGTTGAAGTCCAGGCATCTGCAAATTGCCAAAGTTGAGAAACACTGCTTTAGCAAATACTTGCATGTTTATCTCTATTCTTACTCAGAAATTTCTTTGCAGAAACATAATAAAAACACCCATGCTTGAATATAGGGTTTAAAAAGATAATCAGAGCATTTGCAGTGTTACCTAGGAACTGTAGTACAACATGGCTTGTAAATGGCCAACCAGTATATACTGTAGGTAGTTCTTGACTTACAACAGTTCATTTAGTGACCATTTGAAGTTACACCAGCACTGAAAAAAGTAACTTATGACCATTTTTCACACTTATGACTGTTGATGCATCTCCATGGTCACGTGATTTACATTTGGATGCTTGACAACTAATTCACATTTATGATGGTTGCAGTTCCTGCAGTGATGTGATCCCTTTCCGACCTTCTGACAAGCAAAGTCAATGGGGAAACCAGATTCACTTAACAACCTTGTTACTAATTTACTAATGTTACTAATTACTACTAAAAGAATAGCAGTGATTCATTAACAAATGTGATAAGAAAAGTTGTAAAATGGGGCAAAACTCACTTCAAAAATTTCTCACTTAGCAACATAAATTTTTGGGTCAACTGCGGTTGTAAGTTGATGACTAGCTGTATTTCATTAATGAATTATAGTTAAACTTGTAGCTTATCATAATATATTAACATCCTTACTAAAATATTTTGGTAACTCAGATGTCCTTTAGTTCCTGTTCAGCTTTTAATTTAACACATATACAATAACAAGTAAACTGATCTAGAAACATAACCTTTGATATACAAATAATATTGCCCTGTATCTCCCATTTGATGCACTAAGCAACACAGTATAAACTAGAGTTTTCTGTAATTTGCTGAGATAATTAATTCCCCAATTATGCTGAAAATTCTATTTTGTATTCATGTGAATGCATTAGAACCTCAACTCCTAACTTTTCTATTTCAATTAACAAGGCTAGAGGGAGGGATAACTAATGCAAAGATATTAGGAGACAATACTATATACATTTCTATCCTTGATGTATAAATAACATATACTACTCAGAGTCTTCTGTCTGCAATGCAGGAAATAGAGAAATATTCTCTATTATCTGCAAGGTAACATGGTGTCGTTTGAATGGTTATTTTGTGAAAACTAAATATGATTGTGCTGACTGTTCTATGAAATAATAATTAGTTCTTTTCTGCTAAACAAGGTGGTAAATTTAAGTGTTTTTTTAAATAAAAAGCAAAGATTGAGATAATAACCAGATAAAATAACCAAGGGATAAGAGACAGAGATGAGCAGACATATAAACCAAATTCAATTTCTATCTCAATAGTGACAAAAGGGAGAGGTGTGAGAGGATTGTTTGACTAACTCAGTATCTGTGAGTATCAGTATCAGTATCAGTATCTGACTAACACTAGTGCATTGATATACAAAAAAAAAATACTGTTAATTTCAAATAATTAACCTCAAATAAAATAACTCAATAGGCTATCTTCAAAGTTACATAATGGGGTTTCAGCTCAGGCCAAGGGAATCCCCATCTCCAACATAGCTCTGGAGAATCTTAACTCTTTAAATTAGACTTTGAGTATCACAGCAAGGGAAGGGCAGAATATAAATTTGGTACATATCACTATAAGTTAAATTATATACACTTAAAACCATAAATTAATTTTAAAAATATATTATCGTCAAATATATTTCAATTACCTTTGCTATATTACCCGTATATCCTGGAACCAAAGTAAGATGATTTTCTTGTTTCCACAATATACTTAATTGTTCTTTTAAAATCTGAATATTTCTAAGAAAGAAAGTGAAAAATATGGAATATCAATGCAGTAAATAAAGAGCAATTTGTATCTCATGGTAACTATCTTACCTAGATTGAAAATATATGACCAGTTGTATCTTTAGTAAGTTACTGGCTAATGCAGAAAAAATGTTTTTAAGAATTGTAACTGAAATTTGAGAAGGCCATCACAACATTCCACCAATCTTAGAGCAGGTTTTAATTTATGTTCTGTATTATGCTAGAGACCTCAATAGATGCCATATTTTCAAGATCAGAAATATATTATTTCTATAGGAACGAAAGCACTGGGTGCTGTCAGCTAAGAAGTGTCGGCTGGCCGTTTCTGACATGGCACCTGCTTTGTGGAATATCATTTCACCAGAGTTTAGACAGGCCCCAACCTTACTGGCTTTTTACAAGGCCCTAAAACCTTTTTGATTTAGAGCCTGGGGACCTGGAAGTGAGATGGAGCTCATTTCCATTTTAACCATTTTGTTAATGGTTATTTTATTTGCTTGACTGCTATATTTTTTATTTTATATAATGTATTGGTTTTTATCTATTTTACTGTAAACCCCCCAAAGTTAAATATATGAGATGGATAGCTATACAAATTAAATGAACAATTCTATGCGCATCTCACATTGACAAAATTACTGTTATTCAAGTTAATAATTTTGATTCTATCTTCAGTTTCATATATTAAAAAGTATAGATAACAAAGGTTATTGAAGATTAGGCAAGAAAATCTACGAGTCATACTTTCTAGCTCTAATAGAAAAAAAAAGTTTCTCCATTTTTATAGCAGTTTTTCAATCCTAAGTGAAAGAGTTGCACGATCAAACTTCTTGAATACTGTTTAATCTGATCATGTTTAGAATTGTTCCCAACAGTATGTTCAAAACATCTAGTTTATTTAATCAGGAGTTTTTAGTTATTAAAAAATATCCAACGTATTTTAAGCACTAGATAAAAGTTTAGCAGTCATCCTAAAAATCATACTGTATGTTTAAAAAGGGTACCTTACCCATCTTCTATCTTATCCGTATGGACAGAAAGTTCTGACCACCACCTCTTAATCACAGCCTGAAGCCAATTTAAACCAACAATTACATATCTAGGGGGGAAAAAATCACTATGGTAAGACTTCATTCTGAAAACTGCTTAAACATTGGCAAAATATTCTTTAAAACAGTTGCAAACTACTAAGAAAACTTTCCAATCAAATTTCATTTTTTTAATGAATGGAAAAAACAACCAGACTAATTCTTCCTAATAATGTATTAAAGTTTTTTTTTTTCTTAGAAGGCGAAGTGTCTGAGTTATATGGGTATAACTCAACCAAGTTATTATTGAGAAACATTTTTTCAATTTCAGTAACACTACTTTTGTTTTCCTAAAAATCTTTTTTATTCAAACAGGCTTAAGCAACAACATAAATTGCTTGTTTTTAAATATATAAATAGTAGAAGACACATCTTTAGCATCAGTAAATCAGACTGAGGAAAGTCTAAGTGCAAATTTAAAATCGTAGAACAGATGGCTTTTTAGCATCCGTTACTTTAACCCATCCTGCCTGGGATTTTGGAATGTATAGCTCAGCAACATTGGAAAGGCCACATATTTGCTCTGCATGTTAGGACAATGAGACCAATAAAATCACTGTTGATCCCACCCTTGACATACAAGTATGAATTTATCAGAAAGATGAAAGGTAATGATTAACTTTTATTTTTATTCTCTAAATAATCACAAAAAAAATATTTTTTAAAAAAACTTACTCTTCAAATTTGCTTTTAAGGATTAATTTTACTAATGGTAAAAGGTCTACACAGCAACCAACAGAAATATAAGGTTTTTCTTCCTGTAAACTGAAACAAGGCGTTATTAGTATGCATAAATGTACACTTTTGGACTCCATTAACCACTTCCTCTAGATTTTTCTTTTACCTGCTGGTAAGGACAGGGAGGCAATCTACAACTACTCCCAGATCTTGTATCCTAGAAACATAATGAAAATACACCATTAGTCACTGCTTTGTGTAATTCTTCAATACATTTCACAAGACAGTATCAATACTTTAAGGGCAGTATATTAGAAATGGCTGGATTTTATTACATTAATTTACACATATAAACAAAGTCCGTGCATATTAGGCCTATGAAGAATTCCCACAGGTTTTTAAATTATGGTCTCACATTCAAATTATTATCCCATTATTATTATGGTTTGTCACATAGTCAGATGTTTAGACTGGACTTGACATTTTTATCCACTTTCCCAAGGACCTGGGATATGTAGATGTTCTTATTTGATGGTGTTAAAGATATCATTGCAGAATATAAGCTGTGCATTGTAATTGACTGATTGTTATTTGGTCAATGCCAGTGGTATTCATGTGATGCACCAGTTTGTTATTATCCGTTGCACAGTCTGATAGATGTTTAGACTGGATTTGGCATTTAAGTCCACTGTTATTATATAAAACATAATTAATTGTGTTATGGACATTCCTGCAGGGAACGCCCAATCAGTTCCATCCAGGCTTTTCTTTGTAAAAAGAATCCTACCTATAACCTCTCCCCACCCCCAGATACACACAATGTGACTTCAGTTCAGCCAGCGGCAGTCTTCTTAAAACTTTACCTCAATAAATAGGCTACAAGTTCACTTATACTTCTCCTCTTCCAAAAGGTTAAAGCTACATTCAGTCGAAGATTTCTACTGAAGAGAACTTGGGCCATTGTATCATGATCTTCAGAAACCTAGAAACACAAGAACAGTGTGTTATAAGCCAAGAACTATGATTTTATGAATTTTCTATCAGCTGAGTCTATTAAAGATTTCTATATGCAGCTCCACACAAATTGTTTAATGATAAATAAATATTGTCCCAGAACAATATTTCTGTGAATGGAAGCAACTGTTGGTCATGGAATAGGAGAAATGATTTCAGAGATTCATTTTTTTCCAAAAAAATGGGCCGAAAAAAGCCTCGAAAACAGGCCGAAAAAAGCCCCCCAAAAGGGCCAAAACAAGCCTAGAAAATGAGCTGAAAAAAGGCCTGAAAACGGCGTGCAGAGGCCAAAAAAATGGCTGGCCGGTGGGCGGGGCTTTGGCAATATTCGGTCTATAAGACGCACAGATATTTTTGCCCCTTTTGGGAGACAAAAAGTGTGTCTTATAGTCCGAAAAATATGGTACCTTTCTAGATACCCAGACTGGATGGACTGAATCCTTTGATGTGTTAATGCTGATATGTCCGATTGCCACAATATATGGGGTTTTATAGCCAATAAAAAACATGTTGAATTGGGCCAAAAATCATACTATACTGATAATCAATGTGTGGCCAAAGCAGGAATAATTCTGCTGTAGAGTGTTCTCAGAGTTAACTGTCTAGTTCAGGACTGTCATACTTGCAACCCATACCTACGCTCGGTTTAGCGAAGTGGAAAAAAGTGATGATGTCATGTGACGCCGCAAGTTTGACACTCCTGGTCTCAAAGGCATCTCCACATAATGCACATTGAAGAAATCCGATTATGCTATGATAGCCTATGTTAGTATCATTGAGGGCTTATATTTAGGATGGACCAGGCAACACCGCCTCCAGCAGTAATTTCTACTGCAAAAGCTGAGGGTCCAAGAGAAATTCCAAGATACAGATCATCTTCTTTAGGAAAACATGATTCTGTCACGAACAGTTCATGTTCCGAAATAACTTAGATGTTAATGTACAAATAGCAACAGTGTCTTAGTAGAATATAGTATGAGCTTGCTTTTCCCTATCCATTCCAAGACAGCCTCTAGATCTTTCAATGTTGAATTACTATATTAAATAATGTTGGTATTAATAAAATAGATTGTATCCAGTTCTATAATTATGCTGTGGATTGTATTTATTCACTGGTACATCTTCCCCCTACAGTTCTCATAATCCCTAATCCAAAACAGATATAGGTGATAGGTGGTTTATAGCAAAGGATAATCAAACCCCAACATGCAGAGGAAAAACAGAGGAAGGTAAATAGGGTTCCAGTGTCTTACATTCTGATTCATACATTTTTAAAAGGATAAAACGTTTGATTTACCTCTGAAAAAAATCCACTGTATTTTGATGAAGGACTTTCTGTTTGAGATCGGCCAGCATCACTGGAGTTCACTAAGAAAGTACGACCATTAGCTGGCAATTTGGCTGGCAGGTTACCTGCACAGGCTAGTTCATTTTCCTTATTTGCCATGTCACAGCCTCTAACTTTAGGGAGCTGTTTCTTTCTGAAACAAGGCTTTGGAGAATAATAGTGAGCCTTTCTTCGACAATATACTACTTTGAACAGAGAATGAGGGCTGGTTAGAGTTTGTCCAACTGTTGTTCTGCAAGAACAAGAAAGTTCATTTAAAATCTGAATATAAAACATCCAAGCAACATATAAAGTCACACGCAATCTTAGAATCTTTTGGGCCATCTTGCATTTACTATGAGAATACTATTAGACATGTAAGTTTGCTTCAAATCTGGCATGGGAAACACTTATTTGAAGAATTACCCCCTAAAAATGTCTATGCTTATATCTCTCCCCCAGGACATAAAAAGTTGAGGAAAAATAAGAATAGATACAGCAATAAAAATACTCTGTTCACCATCACCTCCCTAAACATTTGCATAATACATTGGTCCAACAAAGATAGGCATTTTTGACCAATTGCTGTATATAGCTCGGCAGTCACAAACAGAGGACCCTACAATTGGAACAGTATAAGCAGTTTTGGTTGGCTAATTGTTTTTCCTTATAGTCAACCACCAAACATGTATAGGTGTGGAGATTAAGTTCCTTATAGATCAATTTACATGACCAGGAGACTTCCTTCACTGTGACAAATCAGTTTTATCAGATGCCTCTGACATTAAGACAATGCTATTTTTATTCTAATTAGAGATGAGCACCAAGAGATGGAATGGGACCAAAAAACTATTTCAGGTCATGCCAAAGATGCTAACAGCATTTAGTTCTAAGAAACCTGGACAAAAAATGCCCTCTTTCATTGGTTTCAATTGATTATTTAAATCAGAAGGATTTCTAAGCACATTAGTCTTTTCTCACAATCAATCAACCAAGGTAGCTCTTACCTGCTTGTGCAAGAAGCCAAATGTTTTGCAGATTTCTTATCCTAGAAATAAACATAAAAAATGTTACCAAGAACAACACACACTAATAGCAATACCTTACTTCACCCATATTTTTAAAATGCATTTTCACTTAGTTTTGATACTATTTGGAGAAAATCAAGTTAGCTTCAGAAAAGTAAAATTACCAATGGCAACCCTAACTATTTAACTGAAGTATAAGATATTATGACATCCATGAGGCTGAAGAGATTATGACATCAGAAGTATGAGAAAACTTTGTTCTACAATCAGGATTATAATGTCATTTTTGACATATAGAAAAAAAGTCTCACTAAAATCATTATATAACAATTAAGAATTTATTGCATTCTATACCAATGGCTTAAAAATACAGCATGTGGCTTACTTCAGAATATCAATTTAGCTAGTATTTATTGTGAAACTAGATCATTAAATAAATGGATGTTTTAATATTTAATATTCTGATCTATAATTTAGTCATTTCACAAAATAGCTTAGGATACAAGTTGCATTTTTAGCTAAAAGGCCTTTTATCAATATAAGCGACATTTTGTTTGCCACCTTTATGTTCACAAGTTAAAAACATTCCAATTTAATTTACAATCTGTGTGGTATGAACAAAATTGCATTTTAACTTCTTCATTTTACAACAGCACTACTGCTGAACATTCAGAATCTATAATATAATCTATAAATATGGATTGCTGTAGTATAAACTCATTCCATTTCTGGACTTTGAGGTTCTATTACTTCACATATTTGGATTCATTAACATTTCAGGATATAAGCCATGAAGAAATCTCTAACATTATTATAATACAATAAATTATTGGGGTGGACAAAAGGAAGCCTTTTAGAAACTTAAAGATAACCATGGATGTATTAATGATTAACATTTGTAGCTTGGGGGAATTAAGAACCTCAGATAATCTTTAACAGGAAGTGCCAGCATCCAAGCCTATTTGTCCCCAAAATATTTCCAAATTCTACTACCATTTCCTGGTTCTTTTTCTATATTTCCATTTTTTCCTAGCTTACTTTACAGTTCTGTAATTCAGAAACTTCAATTGTAGAATGTCATCTTATCACTTTTTATAATCTATAATTATTGAGCATGACTCTGCTGAGATCTATTGCTTCTGACAAAGCAATTATTTTTCCTATGTATATATTCCTCCTCTTCTATGTATTGTCTGTCTGTCTGTCTGTCTGTCTGTCTGTCTGTCTGTCTGTCTGTCTGTCTGTCTGTCTGTCTGTCTGTCTGT
>JANHFM010004397.1:7324-17921 GCA_032468115.1 Grayia smithii
ATCGCCGAAATTAGCTCTCTGCGCATGCGCAGAGCGCTTTTTCAGTGATTTTTCCTAAAATAAAGTTCCTGCGCATGCGTGGTAGTGCGGTTTTCACGCGCGCGCAAATTTCGCACGCGCGCATGCACGCGCGTGCACGAAGAGGACCGGTAGCGAAGGTGGGTAGAACCCACCCCTGTGACTGACCCAAGATTATCCAATGAGCTTCTGTAGTCAGCCTGGATCTTTCAGATCCAACAAAACCTATCCTCTCAGGGGACACACTTTGTCTTTTTCTGGCTCAAATAGAAATAGATCAAATGAAATATAATTAGGGGTGACATGATAGTAGTATTCCAGTATTTGAGAGGCGGAGGCAGGCAGGACAAGAAACAATGGTTGGAAATTAATCAAAGAGACAAGCAAGCTGGAATTAAGCAGAAATTTCCTAACAGTGAGGACAATTAACCAATGGAACAGCTTGCCTCCAGAAATCGTGGGCGCTTCATCACTGGAGGTTTTTAAGAAGAGACTGGACAGTCACTTGTCTGAAATGGAATAGGGTCCTCTGCTTGAGCCCCTTCCAGCTCATTCATTCTATTCTAAGATCAGCAACTTTTGCTGTTAAGAAACAACATCCAGATCCTTGAGATACTGGAGTTTTATAGTCCTAAGCAAGTGAAAGGGAAAAAACACATTCTCAAGATCGCTGTAGCTTCCATTTTATGTGTTTTGTGCAATTAATAGGACATGTCCTGCTAGCCCTTAGAGTAACCTTTTGATAGCTGGAGGCTATACTTTACTTCTTTAGTGCAGGCATGTGAAAACAAAGATTATACTTGGTGGAGTAATGATGTAAAATGGCAGGGTGGGGTTGCATAGAAACAAAGCAAGGATTTTCTCTTATTTCCTTAGAGTTTGTTGGGGGGGGGGCTTTCTAAAAGCACTGTTCAGCCAGTTTTAGCATTTTCACTATTTAGGCACTCCACTTAGGGTTGAAGAGTACAGAAAAATTACTCAATGAACTACATGTAACCCAGTGACCACTGGTTGCTCACTTCTGCTTTAACAATCTTGCTTATCCCTTGTAGGCAAACTTCAAACCAATATGAAGTTTAAGAAGGTTGAACTGCTCATTTGTGTACAACCTCCAGTTCCACCTCCTTGTTTTGCAGGAGATCTCCAGATGTTGATGAACTACTACACCTTCCAAGAGCTGTAGACAACAGGGACAATCATGAAACGTGGGAGCTGTAGTTCAGCAACATTTGGAAGAGCACAGGCTGAGCTTCTCAATCTACTGAAAAAGGGCAGGTGAGCGATGACAGAATTCATGGGCTATATTTACCAAGAGGAGTGGAAGGTATGAGGAAGAAAACTAATGAAGACAGGGCAGTGCTTTATTTATTTAGGAAATGTATACGGCTCAACTCACAGTGGGCAGCTTATAGAAAAAAAATAAGAAAAAAATAAGAAAAAAAGAAAGAAAAAGAAAGAGAAAGAACCTTACATTTAACATCATACTCTTAGCTACTTACAACAGGATGTGTGCAACTTGATCTATCAGTCAAGGATAAGGCTTATGGATTTCATTAAGCTGCCCCCCCCACCCCCCTGCCATCTAATTCTTTCTCTGTACTTCTGGGAGAGTCGTAAGACTTCATATATATCATCATGGCTGCTGAAGATCAGAGTGTTTGTGTATGTGGGGGGTGGGGAGATTAGTTTAGGCCCATTGTCCTTTGTGGCAATTGTACTTTTAGAAAGCTGTAGGTGAGAGAAGTGTTTTGGCTATGAGGGGAGCTATGTAGGCTGCGAATTTCATAACCACCCTTTCTTTCTAGATAGCGCTACTGAGGTTCTGTGGATCTACTGCAGTGGTGGGTTGCCCCTGGTTCGGTCCGGTTCGTGCGAGTAGGTAGCGGAGACGCTGTGACATCACTGAACCGGTTCGCAGCGTCCCAGACCCAGGCCCACCCGCGCGCCCCAACTCACCTTTTTTTTAAAAAATCGCCGAAATTAGCTCTCTGTGCATGCCCAGAGCGCTTTTTTGGCGCTTTTTCTGAAATTAAAGTTTGTGCGCAAGCGCGGTTTACACGCGCGTGCGAGCGAAGCGATCGCGCGTGTGCAAATTTCGCACACGCGCGTGCACGCACATGCACGAAGAGAACTGGTAGCGAAGGTGGGTAGAACCCACCCCTGATCTACTGCTTGTCTCCACCCACTGAACAGTACTGTCTATTTGAACTTTTCCAAGAACAATGGCATTCTGAGAATTGTAGGCCTAACATATTCGGAAAAGCCAGGATGGAGAAAAGGCCGTGGCATTATTTAACAACATAAAAAGCAACCGCACAATAGTAGGTGAAACTCCCTCCCACTCATCCATCCGATTCATTAAGTAAGGTTAGCTGACAGCACTTTTTCTGTAACGGTGATAATTGTTGCAGATTTCAACATTTGGCTTCATCTTAGGTTTTATGCAACTGTGAACATGGCCCATGTGTGTGGCTGCATTTATAATAATTATTAGTTAAAGGGAGGGTGGGTGGAATCATATGGAAAGCAGCAGCACTGGGGAAATCTAGAGAGACCTACTTCATTGCTGCATAAACAAAAGCCTCTCTATTAATTCTGCAGCTGTTAATGGAAGAGAAGGGCAGTTGTGCTAAGTGCTGTTCCAGACCCCATGGTTTAACACTGATTTTCTGTGTGTATGTGTGTGTGTGTGTGTGTGTGTGTGTGTTTGCCAATTCTGGATAATGTTCCATCTGACAAAAAATAGGCACTGGCCCACGATGAAAGTTTATACCAAAATATATTGATTCGTGGTTCAGGTGTCACAAGAATTTAGCCAGGTTTGCTGCAAAAGCTTCAGACATCCCGCAGGTTGGGGAAGCTGGAAGGGGCCAAGACCCTGTTTGGAAAACTCACTGTCTGATAGGGCTGATAGGGAGAAGCCAGATATGGATCAAGAGTTCAGGATGGACACGAGGTGGCAAGAGATGTGCCAATAACCACGTTCATCTCCCCCATGTTCTGATGACTTGCAGGGAGAAATGCAGATGGCTTTTTTTTTAATCCAATTTATACCCTGCCCTTCTCTGAAGACTCAGGGTGGCTTACAATTTATTAAGCACAACCCAATGTGCTTAGCCATAGCTTTCATTCCTTGTATATGCGTGCTTTTATTAGGGCTTTTTGCCCCCCCCCACAAGCGGCATTTTTACAAAGTCAGCTTATTGCCCCCAACAATCTGGGTCCTCAGTTTACCTACCTCGAAAGGATGGAAGGCTGAGTAAACCTTGAGCCTGGTGACATTCGAATCGGCACTAATTGCAGGTAGCTGGAACTAAGTGGAGACACTTAGCTAGTGCATTAGCTAATTGCGCCACCAAGGCTTTGTACTTGAAACGATGAACAGGAATCAAAAGGTGCTTTTTGTCTGATTTCTAATGGCTTATTCATACCTGTGGAATTACTCCCTGATGAATGGACATTCAGCCATCCTGGATCAAATGAACCTGTCTTAGGAGTTTTTGTGGTCCCTTCTGACTGCTTCTGCTGCTCCATATCCTGAGAGTGGAGATGATCTGAAATGGTTGCTTAAACAGCAGGTGAGCAATGGGACCACTCCAGCCCATTGTGATGCACGTAGGCATCATAATGCTCCACCCACTGCCTACAGTGTGGATTTGTGGAAGGAGGGAATTTTCACACCTGCAGCTCTCCATACAGAGGAACTCATATCATTGGGATACCTTCTAACGCAGGGGTGTCTAACTCAATTTCATTGAGGGCAGCATCAGGATTGTGTTTGACCTTGTGGGGCCGGAGGTGTATGAGCATGATGGGCGTGGCCAGAGTGGGCATGGCCAGCTCAATGTCACTCGTGTCGGGGAGCACCTGTGGTGGCTCAAGTGCTCTGCCAGCGAAAATGGGCTCCCGAGCTCCGTTTTCGGCTGCGATGGTCTCCTGCAACCCTCTGCCAGTGAAAACGGAAAGCTACATTTTCGTTGGCAGAGGCACTGTGGGCCGGTCCTTCACTGTTTCCAGGCAGGCCCCATGGGCCAGATCTAAGCACCCTGTGGGCCGGATCTGGGCCGGCGGCCTTGAGTTTGACACCCCTGCTCTAATGCGCATGAGTCAAAGATTTACAAAGTAAAAGGCAGGTAGACTAAGAACTAGGAGGAAAATGGCTGTTTATTGTTGGTGCTTTGGTGCAGACCTTTTCAATAAAGTTTAAAAGAGTCTTGAGTTCAAGTCCCATCATAACCCCCTTGTTTGGATTTCTGCGCCTCACTTCCCCTTGCTGTAAAATGGGAAGAAGCAGCTAAATGATAGGAACCCCGTGGAGAAAGCGAACAATTTGGTGCAGCTCTTTGTTTTATTTTATTTTTTTAGGAACCATAGCAACTTTGGGTGGTTTAATTTTTTTTCCAAACTGTTGTTAATGTTAGCAGAAGGGAAGAGAGAGTGATGAGAGCTGTCAGTCCTAGGTCAAGAACAGCCCTTTCTTGGGATTTTTTTTTTTTAAAAAACCCCTCAGCTATCCAATTGCTGTTAATAGCAAGCGGGTGGGATTTTGGGCTCAGCTTCCCCACAGGCAGCCGTGGCTTTTGTTTGCTTGCCCACCCTTTCTAATTAGGCCCCTGGGTGGGGTGCTTAGGCTGAAAGCAGACCAGGTTTCTTCTCTGACTCAGCTGAGCTCATGGAAAGGAATGAGTTCGGCCGATGTTGCAAAACATTTGCTTAGCTGTGGAAAACATTGTGTGCTAATAATAAATAGCTGGTGGCCTGTGGAGGTGAGAATTAAATTGGGGACAGACCAGTTCCACTGCTTATGAATTCCTGGACTCAGAGAAAGCTGTCATGTCCCATCCTGGATCTGAGCCTAACGCAAATCCTCATGACAAAAGTTGATTGTCTTTGGATGATGATCAGTTCTCTCAAGCCAGGGCACTACCCTGCAACCTACTTTGCAGCCTTTCGTACGAAAATAGAGATGAAGGAATGGAAGTTCCCCCCTAGAGTCTTTCTGAATTATAATACTGAAATAATTCCTTTCAAGTATTCCGATTGCCCAGCTAGAATGTTATCACAGAAACCGCCTGTTCAAGAGTTCTTCACTTCGTGTTGCAGGTTGAAAAGCTGAGGTAAGAGAAATTTGGTTCCTTGCCTCATTGATGTCACACTGAGAGTAGGCCCCAAATTTTGAAGTTCCATTCAGGCACGTCACATTACAAACTCGACTGCAGAAAATACGACTTCAGCGACAGAGTGGTCAACGCCTGGAATGCTCTACCTGAGTCCGTTGTTACATCCTCTAACCCTCACAGCTTCAACCTTAAACTGTCTACCGTGGACCTCACCCCATTCCTAAGAGGTCTGTAAAGGGGGCTGTGCATAAGCGCACCACTGTGCCTACCATCCGTGTCCTACTGTCCCCATTTATTTGTATACATTTATTTGGTTCATTTCCATGTTTATATTTATACCTGCTGTCTTGTACATGTTTGACAAACTAATAAATACAAATACCTATCCCAGAAGTTCCTCCTCCAGGCCCCAGTCTCAAGAATTGGTTGTCAGCTTGTCTTCTTCCTATCGAGATTCCTGTGATTCAATGGCAGAATGGTAGGCAGAGATTCAAGTAGAGAGGTTTTCTTGTGAGGAGGTTGAATTTTTATCAGAGGACTTTCTGGCTGGAGTGTAACTGTTAAAAAAAATTATGTTGATCTGTTCTCCTTCCACATGAAGACACAGATTGATCTGTGTTGTCCAGACAATAAAAATTACAGCAAACAGGAGGGTAATCTAAAGACAAGGGAGATGGACCATGCATTTTAAAAAAACAAAAAACGTTTCTTGACCTGGGTAACTTTAAGATGTGTGGCATGTGCTGACTGGGAAACTCTGGGTGTTGAAGTCTGCACATCTTAAAAGTGGCTCAGGTTGAGAAACATTACTTTGTGAAGATGGTCATTATGCTTTCTATTTCCATTCCAGAAATTTTGCCTCCAAGTCTCTGTCCCGTCTCTTTCTGCTGCTGGAAAATTGCCTTCCCCTTATATCTCCGAAAAACATTCTGGCAGCTCATTTGAGTGAGCCAGCGGTGTTGTTGACATTTAGAAGAAATTATTTCAATCATTATTACTTATTAATTACCATCAACGTCCCTGGCACTTGGCAAAATGTGAGAATGTTTAATTGATAAGCAGGTTCTTGATCATCCTGTTGCAGGGTAGTATTTTTCTGAAGAGATCTGTTCTGGAGAGATTATATTCCAGGATCTGTGTTTTGTATATGTTTGCAAAATCAGTATGCAATAGTGTAATTTGTGACTGTCAAACTAAAAATAGCCTACTCTACGTGGAATAGACTTAAGGGTATTAAAAGTCTTTCCTAGTTTCTCAAACTCCATATTTACTTTCAAAATTAACTTCATAGCATATTTCCCCATCTGAGGTTCTCAGATACGTTAAGACTATAAGATTCATCCTCCCCCAACTGCTTGCCAGTAGGGAATGACAAGTAGTCTTGTTCAGCTGAAGGGCTTCTATCTGAGAAAGAGAATTTGGATGGGGACAGCAAAGTCCTCCTTCTCTCTCAACCATCATGGTGGACAAGCCCTATTCGGACTCCCGTTTGGGTGGTGGCATTAACTTGGTTTAGATTCATGTACTCCTGAAGTGTATTTAAGTCCTTTGGGATTTGTCAAGTAGCTAGAAAAAAAAACACCTCACAACCTCTTTTGATTGTAAAAGTATTTGTGCTATAATACTGGAAAGATGCACCCTCTCTTCTCTGCCAGTTGACAGAGGATCTTATTCTCATTTCCATATTTGAATGTTCCTCTCATCAGAATTTCAGCCAGTGTTTTCCAGCATCCATTTGGCATTAGGGCTGTGCAAAAAGAACCATGCCTGGGAATGTGACTTGCATCACTTCCTAACAGTGAGGACAATTAACCAGCGGAATGAGTTGCCTTCAGAAGTTATGAGTGCTTCATCACTGGAGGTTTTTAAGAAAAGACTGGACAGCCACTTGTCTGAAATGGTATAGGGTCTCCAGCTAGAGCAGGGGATTGGACTAGAAGACCTCCAAGGTCCCTTCCAGCTCTACTCTGATTGATTGATTGAATATAAAGATCATCAAAGTTTCCCCTGCCAGAATTCTGCGTGTCAGAGAACCCAAATGAGGACCATCTAGAGTTTGATGGACTCTAGACCATGTTGGACTAGGGCAGAAGGAACCATTTGAGTAGGGGTAGAACATTTTTGCCATGTGGCTGAAGAAATCTCATTTCCAGCTGTATTCAAGAGAGTGTAATTCCAACTATAACTTTTCGGGCCTCAATCCAAAAGAAGCTTAGTCTGATCGAGAGACCCATTGAAACCAGAGAGATGGATTTGGTATGGCTGACTTCCCTTAATTTCAGTATAAGAACATGCACTTTACTTGGGCTGAGATTTTGTAGAGATTGGGGGAATGGACAATCCCAATCAGATGCAATGACTAATGTATGTTTGACATGGACCCTGTGTGAAAAGGTTATTGTTTATATATCTCCAGTGACTAAGCATTGTTTGATATATACTCACTGAGTTACATACTGGTACAACTGTGTGTGTGCCATCTCGCCCTCTCCTTTATTCACTGTGCCCCATGATGAAAAATTACGCTTCTTTCTAAAATATATGTGCTCTTACAAAAAATAGAGCTGGCTTACTCTATCCAAGAGTAAGCTTATGTTGCTTATGTTGTCTTTACATATAAATTTTAGAATGCCTCTGATATAAAAGCATCTTTTTGCCAGGTTTTGCAAATTTAAACATGCCATATTTACCTTCATGCACATCAGGGGTGAAATCCAGCAAGTTCTGGAGAACCAGTAGCAGAAATTTTGAGTAGTTCGGAGAACCGGCAGAGTGGGGTGGGAATGGAGATTTTGCCCTAGGAATGGGGAGGGAATGGAGATTTTGCAGTATCCTTCCCCTGCCACGCCCACCAAGCCACGCGTGCCACACCACCAAGCCACGCCCACAGACCAGTAGTAAAAAAAAATTAATTCCACCACTGATGCACATATACACACAGCACAGCTTCACATATGAGAGCATGATTTCTTTGTGCAAACATAGTAGGAAGCACACTATTTCCTGTGTAGCTACAACCATTGCTTAACTTTTCGTGCCATTCTTTGGTGGATCTTTTGATAATATTCAGTCAGCTTCCCTTTGGGTGACCCCCGTTAATTCCATTCTGCTATCATTTCTGATTCATAGTGGTTCCTCCTTTTCCTCCAATCTCTCTGCAATCTCTCTTGCGTATAGAAAGTTATAACACGGTCATCATTCCCATCGTTCACCACTAGGGGGGATGTCGCATGGCACAATGCTGCTGCAAAGTAATGCTTAGGCAGAACCCCACTGGCTTGGTGGGGCTCAGCTGCTGTTTAACTTAACTTTCATTGTTGTTTGGGCCTCCTACAAGCAAAAGTGTTAAATAAACCACACACACAGCAACACTTCCAAACAGAGGCTTGAATCTGATATGGCATTCCAAATCTTTGAAGAAAGGTACAGTAGATGGGCTCTTTTTTTTAATAGAGGGGCCTCAGATACTTTATTTTCAAAGCCATCAACTTTTTATAAGTACCATTCGTGCACGTTTACACGTTGCTTGGTTGCTTTTTAATCTGACGAGGTACAGATGAGCTGCCCGAACTGACATCATTGAAATGCCTTGGGTTTGAGGCAAGAGAAATTTCAACTGGTAGTGCTTGATTTGTGTTGGCTTCACCCGTCACCCCGACCCTTCAAGTTATCATATGAGATGCCTGTGTGACCCAGCTAGAGACTAAATATAATCAAGGCACGGCTGGAAGTGTGTGGGGCAGGGAGAGCTGTCTAAATTATTGTGCAGACTGTGACATGCAGTACTTTTTTTTTCTTGCTGGCCTGGGCTGATGTCATGGGTTGTGTCCTCCGTGCAGTGGAATTCTTCCTTTCCCCAGGACGGATTTATGTTTTGGAAGCCAAGACAACTGACCTGGAGGGGCATGAGAGGGGCAAGGATTGTCTTTACACAAAATATTTAGCGATGGGCAGTGGTGGGTTGCTCACGGTTTGGCCTGGTTCGCGCGATCCGGTAGCGGTGACGGTGTGACGTCACCGAACCAGTTCTGCACGGCCGGGATCTGGGCCCACCCGTGCGCCCATACTTATGGTTTTCTGCTCTGTGCATGCGCAGAGTGTTTGTTTTGAGGTTTTCTTCAGGTATATTAGGTACTGTGCATGCGCGGAGTGCGCATTTGGCACACACGCGTGGGAGCGAAGCGAGCGCATGCGCCGATCACGCAAAGCGTGTGCATGAAGAGAATCGGTAGTAAAGGTAAGTAGAACCCATTCCTGGCGATGGGTAACTTAAACGTGCTTTGCTGAACTGAACTACTTTTCAAGTTTTGTGTGATTCCCTGAATCAAAGGAGATCATTGTAGATTTTAGAAAGAGCCGGCAGAGTCATGCTCCACTTTGTATCAAGGCTGCAGCTATGGAGGTGGCCAATGGTATTAAGTATCTGGGGCTGCAGATAATTAACCATTTGACTTGGTCTCTTCATAGGTTATCTTTAGTGAAGAGTGCAAACCAGCGTCTGCATTTCTTGCATTGGATGAGGAGAGCACATCTTTCTCCTTCTGTCCTGGCCACTTTTTACAGAGGTACGATTGAGAGCGTTTTAACAAATTGCATCGTTTGGTTTGATGGCAGCAGTGCCTCAGAGAGAAGGTCCATGCAGAGAGTGGTAAGGACAGCTGAGAAGATTATAGGAAACTCGCTCCCCGTTATTCAGGATACTGCTTACAAGCACTATGTGCTTAGAGACCGAAGCATTGTTAGAGACCCCACACACCTACTTCACGGTCTGTTTCTGTTGCTCTCCTCTGGGAGGAGGTTTCGAAGTATCCATCGCGGATTCTGTAACAGCTTTGTTCTTTATGCCATCCATCTTGAAAATTTGCAGGATTCTTTTTTTTTCTTTTCTGCCATGTATGTGTATACATTTGAACTAGACTGTGGTGTTTCTCTATGTCATATATGTGTGCGTATGTGGGTATATGCATAATGCATGGGTGTCAAACTCAAGGCCTGCGGGCCCTGTAAGACCCTGTAAACAGCGAAGGACCCACGGTGCCTCTGCCAGCAAAAACAGACCTCAGGAGGGCCGCACATGACACCCCCCCCCCAAAGCTCTGTTTTTGCTGGCAGAGGGCTGCAGGAGGCCGTTGTGGCCAAAAACGGAGCTTGGGAGCCCGTTTTCATTGGCAGAACACTTGGGCTGCCACAGGTGGCCCTGACACAAGTGACATCAAGCTGACCACACCCACCCTGGCCATATCAACCCCGGCCCCTGAGGTCAAACACAACCCTGTTGCTGCCCTCAATAAAATCGAGTTTGACACCCCTGGCATAATGGTTATCTTTTGAGAGCTCAATGCAATGAAATTTCAATGTATGCTGAACAGGGTACATTTAAAGTGACACTAAAATCCTATCCTATCCTATCCTATCCTATCCTATCCTATCCTATCCTATCCTATCCTATCCTATCCTAT
>JANHFM010004397.1:93198-108595 GCA_032468115.1 Grayia smithii
AGGAAGGAAGGAAGGAAGGAAGGAAGGAAGGAAGGAAGGAAGGAAGGAAGGAAGGAAGGAAGGAAGGAAGGGGGAAGGAGCAGGGAGATAAATTTCCTTTGTTCACTCTTTTCCTCTCTCCCTAGAATTCCTGTCAACCAAAATGACAAAACATGCATTATGATGTCACATACAAACAATACTCATTTATATTTGTGTTTTAATGTTTTGTATATTTTCTTCTCTTACTGCCTTATTGCAATTTTAAATAAAAATTCATCCACTATATTCTAAAGAGGCAGAAAGCTGTTTCTTCTGTACAAGCAAATAATTTGTGAAAAGTAAGGAATGGGTTTTGTCAGCACACTACTTCTGAGGCATAAGACTATATGATTTAGTTGGTTCAATCTCAAATTGGTTGACTTGAGGTCACCTTCAGTTTAAATCCTGAGATTTCTTACATGATTCAGCCATTCAGGTACAACCAGTTCAATTTGATCTATGAAAGGTGGCACCTTTTTAATAGTCAAAAATGTTTTCTTTTCTTTATTTCTCATAACATCATGAAATCTCTTTTGTTTTCATGGTTTTGGCTTTTAAATTATCTGTCAGTCACAAGAAGTGATTCAAATTCTGTTGAAACATGTCATGACCGAACTTAGTAGTGTGCTATGTGATTTCACCACTATCAGAAAAGAAAGGACTCCAAAATCTATGTTAAGTCCACAGAAATGAAGTGATGCAATCACCCCTAGCAGAAGTAAAGCTCTGTTTCTGACTAGGATTGCTTTGGTAACCCATGGCCCACAAATTCAATGTAAGTACTGAAAGCAATTCAAACTGTGTACCCATTCTTCTGCCTGCTACTAATGAAACTCTCTTTAGAGAGTTGCCACTTGCAATGTGATTGCTCTTACCATAATCACTGCTGTGTTATATGTAGTTGCCATGTTCTACTTATGGCATTTAGCAGAGCAGGCCTGGGGCAGGAAGATGTTATTCCTTTTTCTGTAATTCTATGTTTTGTTCCTTCCTTCACCAGCAGTAAATTCTGCATAGATCCCCTACCTTACCTCTTTCTGCCTCACCCATATTTTAGGGAAGAAAAAAGAAAGAGAAACTATAGTAGCTAAACAAGAATGGATCTCCATTTTTCACAAAAATGAAAGTAGAATAGAATAGAATAGAATTCTTTATTGGCCAAGTGTGATTGGACACACATGGAATTTGTCTTGGTGCATACTCTATCGGTGTACATAAGAAAAGATACATTCGGCATGAGTCATAGGGTACAACACCTATGTAGCAGAAGTATAAGGATCAGAACATTTATGATGAGAAGATTGCTATGAATCAATACTGAAGGCGTAGTCACTGCAAGTCACACACCACAAAACTGTTCAGCAATATGTTCCTTAGCAAAGAGGAGAAAAGTAAGATTTTGCATATGTAATATTAAAGGATGCTAAAAATTATGCTAATTATACTTAGGATCTACTTCAAGTGCACTGACCTTCTACTATTGCTCCAACTTACTTTTTTTTTCATCCAATTGAGTAACATTTAATACTGGTGTCAGCAGCAAGTGATGCTGAGCGAAGAATAATATCTGTACTAGCTTTCCTATTTCAGACTGCTCAAGCTGCTGCTATGCTTATTATAGGCTTCATCTGACTTGGGAAATTTAATTGCTTTTGCAGAAAGCTGTTAAGATTCAGGAAATGAGTCAGCTAGCAAATTTCAGAAAGCTAACCATTAAAAAAAATCTCAGGGCATCATTTCTCACTTTAGTCAAGCAACTAGGGGCAATCTATGATGACATTGTTAAATTGGCACTTTTAAAAACTAGATCAGTGAAGCTTTTCCAGTGACATAGAAAAAAAAAGGCAGAGTTTATATTTGATAAATATTACACTGAGTGGTGAGCTGGAACAGGTCATTATGTATAAAGGATAACAGGAAGATTTTCCTTATCTTTTACATGAAACACAAATATGTATAAGGGATTCAGTGGCAATTTAAAAATATGACCGCACAGTAAGAATAATTTGGGAGTGACTAGAAAATCCAGTCGGTCAAGAATGTCAAGATAGTTGGCCTAGCTGGATAAAATAAGTTCAATTTCTTTTATATATGTGTAATATTAAAGACACTTATAAAGGGTTGTACATATGCATATTTTCAAAAATTTTGCTCCATTTGGGTGTACATTTTCCAAATATGTTTTATATGCATTCTGAGTATAATAACATATATTTTAATAAAGTTTACTCAAGTTGCTGATACAGACTGTTTTAAGTCCTTGTATTTAATTTGTTCTGAAATATTCTTTTTCATGGTTAATATTTCCTGCTAGCTCTGGAATACTCTTCCTAGAAACATTTATCTGGCACCATCATTACTAACTTTTAAGTGCAAGCAACTTTTAAATACTATACAAGTTTCCTAATAATGTTTTATTATATTTAGTCCAGAAATATTCTGGAATTTTTGTCATTTTTAATTGGGGAGGCGGATTTATTGATATTATCAGTTGGTGTGCTTTTAAAACTGTGTAACTAACATAAAACCTTTTGAAGACAGTTTAAAGTAGGGGAAATGGATAAATAAAATGTTCTCCTATCTCTGTTTCCCTTTCTAAATTGCATCCTCTGGTCCCTTATAATTGTTTCCCTGATTCATATTACCCATGGATTTTCAACTGAATTATAGTTCAAACTACAAGAGAAGGGGAAGAGGAATGGCAATTTGAAGCAATAATAACAATTCTAATAATTATTAAAATAACTTGTATCAAAACATTGACATATATCAGAACGTTTGTTTCAATAGTAACACAAATAGATGCCACCAAGCACATAAAAATGAAGTTAAGAAAATATAAATAATTCTGTTTCTAGATGTATTCATAGTGGGAAGTATAGAAATGAGCAAAGGTCCAGCAGCCAGTGCCAATAACATCAGAATTTAGTGGGGATTAGAAAGTAGCCAATTGGAAAGACTTTATGATCTCTTTTTTCTTAAACTTACTAATTGTCTGAATCCTTACATAAACAAATCCTAATCCTTGCTTGTAAGCTTCCTTACTCAAATCAGTGAGAAGGTAAAGCAGGGAGGAAGCATTAAAAGCTACTGCAGATCAAGGAGCACCAGAAAATGTTTTATATCAAGACAGACCATTGGTCCAAGCTGAGGCTCACTTATGTTGGCAGTGGCTCAGAAGATTTCATATAGGTATCTTTGCCAGCAAAACCTGGAAATGCCAGAGATAGATTTTGGAGCTGTTTAAAGTATGTTCTCTACACTTAGTTCAAAAGCAAAATTGGGCTAAACATATCAAAACAAGATAATGTATGCAAAGCACGCTGAACATCTGAAAACAGCATGTAAGAACAAAGCTTTGTTGTCATTATTTCCATCTCTCCATGTGGTAAATGCAAAGGACTTTGAACTATCTGAAACTATTTTATCACAATTCTACCTTATACCTCCTTCGTACAAATTAGTGACATTTCCTTTTTCCAAATGCCTTCATGATCTAACATACAACTTCTTGGAGAAACTGTGTTATGAAAGAACTGTATGTGGGAATAACTATACTGCACATACTTTTGTGATTCTGTAGTAATGCTGTTGTGGTAAAAAAAAAAAGAGAGAGAGAGAAATGAGAAGAAGATGCACTGCAATCAGTTACCAAGCATGAAATAGTTTCCATCTCTTGTAACAATCTACTTGTCACTAGAGTCATTCCCTTGATATAGAGCAGATGAACAAAAGCTACAGGAGTGTCTTTGACTCCTGAAAATCTTGAGTTCAACCTTACTTTTACTCTAATGTAATAAAGGGAGAAATACTATTGGTGCTGGAAATAACTATGTTGGCTACATTTCATAAATGTAAGGAATGTATGCTATCGGTTGCTAATACAACTTGTAGCGGCTTCATGCAACATGACCAAGAGACAGGGATACTGGGAGCTTCAGCCTAGCAATATCCTACAAACCAAATGGTGGCACAAACTTACTTTTGGGTGTTTTAGCACTGCTCTGCAAATTAGGGAAACAAGCCTCACCAGGATTTTTATTGCAAAATATCTGAGCAGGTCAGTGATGGATTTCAAATTTTTTTTACTACCAGTTCTGTGGGTGTGGCTTAGTGGGTGTGGCATGGCTTGGTGGGCGTGGCAGGGGAAGGATACTGCAAAATTTCCAAACTGTCCCCACTCCAGGGGAAGGATACTGTAAAATCCCCATTTCCTCCTGATCATCTGGGACTTGGGAGGCAGAGAATAGATGGGGGTGGGGCCAGTCAGAATTTTTACTATCGGTTCTCCAAACTACTCAAAATTTCTGCTACTGGTTCTCCAGAACTGGTCAGAACCTGCTGAAACCCACCTCTGGAGCAGGTACTCATGCAAAACAAAATCTTCTTCTAGGCCTCTTTTCCAGCAAGACTGTGGCTTATATGGCTTCATTTCTTAAGCATTTTACAATTAAAAAAATATAGAAAGTTAGACAAATGAAGGTGAGCAAGGGAAAGCCTGCTATAGTTATTTCAACTTGGAGAGTACTTTGAATTAGCTTCTATAGCAAATAATAGGTTAACAAGGATAAATATTTCATCTATAGATGAACCTAAGATTTGAAAACAAAATTCAACCTAACAGCTTTTGTGTTTCTCCTTTCTTCTTCCTCCTCCTCATTTCTAAAGAAACAAATGATCACAAATTCTACTAGGTCAATTCCCCAGCCTTTTTAAGTGTGGCTGATTAAAAGCACAACCCTATGGCAGTTTATTTATTATTTATATATTCAATTTATATTCTGGCTTTCTATTCAAGCAAGTATTCAGGGAGATTTTATTCAGGGGTGACTAGTTTAATCTCAGGTAGACTGGCACATAATTATATCTTTAGGATTTATGGTGGCATTTGCACAATTATTGATGATCTCATCAAAATTATACCATGAAGGTATTGTATTTAAAATGGCCTCACAGACCAGCAACTATCAATTAGCCATGGTTTGGCACATGAATACTAACCATGATTATAAATAGTATGGGTTCTTTTTTGTTGATTTTTCTTTTTTTAAAATATCTTTAAGTCACTGATGACTTCTAGAGATCACATGGACAGATCCCTGCAGTTTTCTTGGCAAACCTGCTAAAATGGGTTGCCATTACCTCTTTCCTAGGACTGAGAAAGAATAGCCCAATCTCTAGCCCAATACTTTAACCACTACACAAAACTAGTCTTATGGATTCGTTTTAGATTTGGCAAATACATTTATAAAATGGAAATACTAAAGCCTGGGCCAAAATTGGAAATATAAGATGGCTTGGCACTGCCCATCCTGGAATATTCCTAGGCCATGTTATGTTTTCCAAAGCTTCTGTTCCAAGAAGCTTGCTATTATGGGAAAAGGAGATTGTAAGATATTTCAAAATGAATGTGTCTATAACCTTCCCCAACCATGCCTTTTTATCTCCCAGGATTGTAGTAGTAACAAAAGTTTATGCCAGGAACCTCCAGAAATCAAAGCCTCAAGTCTTAGTTGCTGGAGTACTTAAGAATGTCAATGCCTTGAAAAAACTGAGACCATGTCCTTTAGGTTTCAACTATATAAAAGCTTCTATGGATGGAGACCAATAGATTACCTATCTCTTTCGGAGGCTACAACTTTTAACCGAGGCATGCATTTACTCTTCTCTTCACTACAATCTGTCTCCTGCAGTCATAATCTCCTTACAGTTCAGCAAGGACATCAGTCAACAGCCACAGGATTTATTTGTTGACAGAGTATATCTGATATGGAAATTAGAAGCAGTGACACTAGGGATGTTGTTTAACAAAGTGGCTTTCACCAAAAATATGCTGTTAAAATGCTCTAAGGCCTTACAACTACTTGCAGCCCTTTATAACCTCTGAATTTGGTCCCGTATCTTAATGATAAGATTAAAGCTATCAGTATACAGTCTCAATGTCATAACTTTTATCTAGTTTCAATAAAAGGTATTAAGGTTTAATTTTACTGCCATGATTAACACAGTGCTCTTGGTGACATCCCAATGGTGCTTAAAAAGGCTTAGCAGAGTGAAGCTTTATTGTATCGGCAAGAGAGTAACTTTATACTGGCAAAATTAGCCTTTTGTGGGCAGAAAAAGATTTTGCAGAATATGTATCTGCTTTGCCACTGATGACAAACAAATGTGGAGGAAAAATCTGCAGTATATAGATCTGCCCTCTACCCTACCCCTACCAACCAGAGACAGGTTTGTATTTCCATTGCTTGTTAATTCGTATAAAGTCCAGGTTATATTCCATGCAAAATAATTCAACTTTCCAGATTTACTTTTGATAACTACAACATATCATCATGCAGCCACTGCACCAACTTCATTTTGATCATTAAATGTGACATAAACAACTACAGTTGAATAATTATAGACATATAGAGAATAGTGTCTTGCGACCAACTTATCATTTTAGTTAGCATAGTATGTCACATTCATAACCTTGTAATCTGTTCAGATATTTTACATGCATTTTCTATTTTATTTTGGAAGGTGGTGAAAAATGCAGAAATACTCATCCCAATAACCTTTAGGAAATAAATCATAAACTTCAACACTGTAACCAATTAACAGTAAGAAATACACAGTGCTTAGAGAATTAATTACATTAGGTGGGTGGGATCCAAACCTATTCTATAGCAGTGGCTTTTGAAATGTAGAAGCATGGCAGATTGGTAAGGCCAGAATTAAATTTGTTACACTAGTGCCTGTGCCTTAATCATCAGATAAAATAAAATTTATTCACTGTAATTTGAAAAATATATTAAAAAACAATATATTGTTAAAGACAGAGCTCAACATTTGAAGAGCAATGTTTATGTAAAGTGGGGTAATGAATATTTTTGTAACAATTGTGCAGCCTGGCTCTTGGTGTACAAGTAGTCTTTGGTGTACAAGCATCAGTCGCTTAGTGACCATTCAAAACTATGACAGATTTATTTATTTATTTATTATTTGCATTTATATGCCACCCTTCTCCAGAAGGACTCGGAGTGGCTCACATAATCAAAATAAACATCAATAGAATACATTAAAATATTAAAAATAAATGCAATTACCAATTAAGACCAGGATAAAAATTTAAAAAAATTAAAAACAATAATCTAAAAGATCCCATCACCTCAGCCTATTTGATGGAAACGCCAAGTCTTAAGATCACGACAGAAGGAGCAGAGGTCAGGGGCAGTCCAGAGGTTGGTGAGAAGTTCATTCCAGAGGGTCGGTGCGCCCACAGAGAATGCCCTCACTCTGGGCACTACCCGTCGACACTGCCTGACTGATGGTACCCTGAGGAGCGCAGCCCTGTGTGAGTGCACTGGGCGGTGGGACAAGGGCAGAAGGTGGTCCTGCAAGTACCCTGGGCCGATGCCATGTTTTTGCAGTGCCAATGTTTTTGCAGACAATCCACGTGGTTTAGCCCTGATTGTAGCAGAATGTTCCGATGTCTGGAGCTGACAATAGGGCTACCTCCATGATACTAAAGTCCCTGCTTGTTGCTCTCCAACAACTGGTCTGATATGGTAGGCCTGCTCATAGGAACAATCCCACCTTTCCATTTTCCTTAAAAATTTCCAATTCTATTTCTGCTAAATGTAGTGCAAGCTCATAAGGGATGCCTCCGCTGTCCTCACATTCACTTTCTGTATTCCTCCTTCTTCAGAAAGACAGGCAGTTCCATCTTTCTTAATACAACTTTCTCAACTGTGCAGGAATGAAAGAGAATAGCCACAGCACTTATTTATTTATTTATTCATTCGTTTATTTAATTTATTTATTGGAATTGGTCAAACAAAAACGAGAACAAAAGAATAAAAATACAATGACAGGGATGATAGGCACATTAGTGCACTTATGCCAGCCCCCTCTACTGACCACTTAAGTATGAAGTAAGGTCCACAGAAGTCAATTTGTAACTGAAACTGTGAACATTTGTAGTGGAGACAACTCAATCAGGCAGGGCATTTTCCAGACTTTGAAAACTCTATTACAGTAATCATATTTTTATAGTTAAGTTTAGAATGATTTACATTGAGTTTAAAGTGGTTGTTTGTGCGCGTATTATTGCAATTAAAACAGAAAAAGTCATATACAGATAAAACATTACTATGTATAATTTTGTATGCAATTCCTAGGTCTGACCGCAAGCGATGAAGTTCTAAGTTATCCAAACCGAGAATTTCGAGCCTAATAGCATAAGGAATTCTATTGTGTACAGAAGAGTGCAAGACTTTTCTCGTGAAGTACTTCGGAAGCCGCTCGATTATACTGATGTCAAATATATGGTGGGGATTCCAAACAGTTGAACAATACTCCAGAATTGTTCTAGCATAGGTTTTATAAGCTCTAATTAGCAATACAATGTTTCCAGAAAAAAAAGCTTCACAAAATTAAGTTTACAACTCTTAATGCTTTTTTAGCAACGCTGTTACAGTGAGCTTTGTAGCATAAATCATCAGAGATAAGTACATCTAGGTCCTTAACAAAGTGAGGATCATTTGCTAGATCAGTGCTGGCAAACCTATGGCACACGTGCCGGAAGTGGCACATGAAACCATCCCACAATGAATGTGCAGCCTTGCTGGCTCCTCTACCGCGTTCCTGTGCCTACACGTACGCCGGTCAGCTGGCCAACGTGCGCGCGGGAGTGGCGACACCTGGAAGGGCAGTAGTCCATCGCGCATGCGCAGGCCAGCACCCGAACTTCTGGGTTCACATTGCATGCATGCGTGATGGCCAGCTGTTCGTTGGGTGTGCATCTGTGCCGAAACCCGGAAGTTCGGATGCCGGCCCACGCATGTGCGACAGAATGATGCTCTTCCTGGTGTTGCCACTCCCGCGCGCACAGAGGCCAGCGGGGCCGCGCATTTCTCGCGGGATGGTTTCACATGCCACTTCCGGCACATGCCATGCCATGTAGGCATGGCAAAGGTTCGCCATCTCTGTGCTAGATCAATGCCACCTAGCTTATACTTGACATTCTTATTACGTTTACCAATATGCAAGACACAGCATTTATTAATCGAAATTTGAAGTTGCCAAATACTGTAGATGACCATTCAGACACATAGTGAAGATCACTTTGTAAAACAACAGAATTATCTGTAGAATTGAATAATTTTACATCATCGGCAAAAAGAACACAATTGCTTTTAAGTTGATCACATAAATCGATACAGAGCAAGAAAAGCGTGGGACCTATAACACTGCTTTATGGAACACCACTGTTAACTGATGCAGGATTAGACAGTGAGTTCCCTATTTTGATTTTCTGCAGTCTATTAGACAGGAAAGCAGCAGGCCACTTGTGCAAAGGTTCAGAAATGCCGTAAGAGTTTAATTTCAACAGCAGTTTATCATGTAGTACTGTATCAAAAGCCTTACAAAAATTTATGTAAATTGCATCAACAGCTTTACCTTGATCAAGACATGTAGTCCAGATGTTTTTACAGTGCAAAAGTTGTAAATTACAGGATGAGTTTTTCCTAAAGCCAAACTGTTTGTCGGATAGCAAATTATTTGTCTGTAAGGGGTGAATGATGGATTGGTTTATAATTGATTCCATAACTGTGCATGTAACACAACACAAAGAAATTGGTCTATAATTTTCGACTGAATTAGGGTCACCCTAAACTTATATACCGTTTCATAATGCTTTACAGCCCTCTCTAATCAGTTTACAAAGTCAGCATATTGCCCCAACAATCTGGGTCCTCTGAAGAATGGAAGGCTGAGTCAACCTTGAGCCGGTGAGAATCAAACTGCTGGCAGCTGGCAGTCAGCAGAATTAGCTTGCAGTACTGCATTCTAACCTGAGACTGTGCCACGTCTCATTATACATATCTAAATAGGTATCTAATCAACCTGGCTGAAATTTGATTTGAGTCATTCCATTTCCATCCAGATGTTTTTATCACAATTGTCTGAACTTATACAGCATTCCAACTACTAACTAACCGCAGCAGCTTTGTTGTCCCCTTTCCTATCTGGGACTGGAAAGGAAATTTTTCAGTGAGGAACATGCCTGATTGCTGTGGTATGGCAGCTTTTGATTTAGCAACTGAATAAGCTTAAGCATTTGTTCTGGATCCTGAGGGAAGTTTCCTATTATAAAACTTCCCTAACATAAATAAGTAAACTCAGCAATCCTAGTTAACTGTTTCTCCAGGGTTGGTTTTACAATAGCCCCTGTAGAAGGAAAATAGCGCTGCGCTGCCATCTATCGGCAGCCTCCAGAACTACATCACCAACTTAGACCCTTTTAGACGGTAGGATGCATAAAGAACAAACAAAACAATTCAGGCCAATAAATCCCACCGTTCTCCTCAGCTTCCGTGCAGCTGCACGGAAATAGCTTCAGCTCAGCCAACCATTGCTTTTCCTCCAAGCCCTGCAGGAGAAAGCGAGTGCTGGAAAGGAGAGAGACAGAGAGAGGAAACTGTAGCCATGGCAGCTGCATTAAGCTATCGATTTGATGTGGGGGAAGGCGGGATCAATAGCTATTAAATGTACAATGAAGGCAGGTGCTAGGAACATCCATTGGGAACAGTTGAGCATCAAGGTAATAAAACAGGGAAAAGCAACAGGCAGCTGTGCCAGAAGCTCTTTTGGGGAATGAATGCAGGAATGCAGCTTACTGGCTTTCCGCCAGGTATGAAATTACAGGTAGGCCTCACTTACCGACTGCCTTGTTTAAAACCTGATCAAAATTATGATGGTATAAAACAAAAAACAGTTTTGCAACCAATTCTCCCATTTGGGACCCTCACAGGGTCCCGTGGTCACATGATCACTATCTTTGTACTTCATGACAGTTTTCCGACAAGCAGAGTTAATGAGGAATGCAAAACAAAATTGTTACATGATGTCTCATTTAACACCCAAATGGGAAGTGGGATAGCGTAAGCCCATCAGTCACATGATTTTCCACTTAATGACACTTAGACTATGGGGCTTAACAACTGAATTGCTTGTCCCAATTGTGATTGCTAAGTGAAGTATGCAAATCTCCATCTACCCATCTGTATGTCCTTAGCCCCATATTTGGCTTCAGACATTGCAGCATCCCTATGTCCATGCGATCAAAATTTGGACACTTGGCAATGGGCTCATATTTATGATGGTTGCGGTATCCTGGGGTCATGTGATCACCTTTGGTGACCTTCTGACAAGCAAAGCCAATGGGGAAGCCAGATTCACTTACGGTAACTGTGTTACTTCATTTAACAACTGAAATGATTCACTTAACTACGGCAAAAAAGATCATAAAATGGGGCACAATTCACTTAACCAATGTTCACTTAGTAACCGAAATATTGGGCTCAATTGTGGACTTCAAAATACTACCTTCTACATTGTTATATTTTGATTTCAGCATCATAATATTAAAATCTTTAAAAAATCTCTGAGAATAAAACATACAATATACAATTTTTTCCCCTAGTTTTCAGCCATCCAAAGGAAAAACAGTGGAGAGGGGGGTATTCCTATGCATCCTTTCCCCCTTTCTTTCTCTTTCTGTGCCTTTGTTTCTCTAATTCTATCCTATTCCCACTGGCTCAAGTCCTGAATAGAACTGGGCCTCTGAGCCTTCCTGACGGAATCACCGAGAACAGCTGATGAGAATTTTTATGCCATTACAAATAGCATTTCTGATAGGAAATCTGGTTTAGATGGACATGAGGTAAAGGCTTAAACTCATCTTGCCATCTACAGGCCATCTTAAGTTTGTTTCGAGCATCTTGCAGCTACTACCTCTAGTTAAAATCATTACATTAATAACTGCTTCATGTAATTCATAAAGCAAGATTGAGGTAACTGTGGGAACATCACTTCCTCTGTCTCTAGTGTTGAGAAACAAGTGGGATGAGATTGTGCTTTTGGGAGTTCAGCTTTGTTTCATTGTCCAATGCAACACAGATGCATCTGCTAGAACTATAGAAGTGTTTCTTACAATAGCATGAAGCATTTAAGTATTGCACTGGTGCAATTTTCAGAGCTGGCTCCTCCCTTGATATATGAGCAAATTCAATGTTCCCTGCTTTCACATTGATTGAATTTCATTGCAATGAAACCATATCTATGAAATATGTTAATGTACCCTTAGTAATAGTTTATGGCTCTATTCCGTCTACTAAGCAAGCACCTCAGAGTTTCTCACCCAAACTCTAGGAGAAAAATAATCCAGGTTTATGGAAATGGAATGCTGAAAAATTTGGTGGCAGAAAAGGCCTGTAGCTTCAGATTAGCTTTTGTTAGTTTGGCCATTTTCTAAGACCATGGTTTAAGAAAAGATTGGACAACCATTTTTAGACTATGGTGCTGATATATGGTCTCCTGCTTGAGCAGGGGGTTGGACTAGAAGACCTCAAAGGTCCCTTCCAACTCTTTTATTTTGTTATTTTGTACTAGAGTCTGATGTCTGGATCAAATAGGGTGGATCTTAAAATTCCCCATGAAAGAACATGATAAAAAGAAACAGTGATTTGCATTTTAAGAAATAAATCTAACAACAAAATCCAGTAACAATAAAAAAGTAATGTTGGATATATTGTCACCAAGCTTCTACAATTGTCTTCCTCATCTACAAGTATTTCTCTGCCATATACAATTACAACTTTTGCTGTTAATTCACAGCACCATCTCTTAAACACGTATACATGCTGAAAAGTTTTAGCTTCTTTATTAACAGATCATGACAGCCTCAGCCATTCAGCTAGTAAGATCTTAATTTGAGCAAGAAACAAGTTTAGGAATTTACCTCTTGGCTCCCCAAACTGTACATCCTCAGTCCCATGTAGACTCCTTGGAAAATATCAGTTCAATGCCTTTCTATGTACTCTTAACCATCTCTGGATCTTGAACATGTTGAAAAAGCAGATCTGCCATAGTTGGGTTTAACTTTTAAGGATGCTATGAATATGGAGTCAAATCTAAATTTGATTGAAATGAAGCCAGATTAAACTAACTGCAGGCTAGGTAGGCATGTTTGCATCCGTAACTTAAGCCATTTTAAAGAAAGCTCTTACCACCCTATTTTCATTCCTGGTGATTGATATTTAGCTAAGATATTAGCAAAGCTCTTAGCAAATGAGTTAATCTTCTTAATCATGGTGCTGTATGTTCCAATTATAAAAAAACTGGGAAAGTCACTGAGTAAGTTTTTTGGAAGAATCAGAGATTTGACAGGACAATGATGATGATGATGATAAAGATGATTTGCATCAGCCCAACCTAACTAACTACTTCAAGAAGTGATATTGGCCAGCGACAGAGAATACAGTCTGTCCTAGCAGCTGGTGATTATATTGTGGATGGAAGTTTTATGAATAAACATGGTCAGGAAAGGCTACTGTACAGTCCATCCTTATAACAAGCTCAGCCAGGCTGAAATCACACATCAGGATATGGCATCATAAAGTGTCTGCCAAGGTCATTGTCTCTACATATTCCCGTGGCTGACTACTGAAGTTTTCTGCTTTTGTAGCCACTCTTCCTTGACATTTCTGAATGTAAGCTTAGAACTCAAACATGCTTTAACAATGAAGAGCAGCCTACTGACTTGCCCTTTTCCTTTTGAGGAGCAGTGAGAATTAAATCCACAGTCAAAGGTATGAGCCAATGAGTGACAGCAAGACTAGGTCTCACAGGCACCTTTCCCCAGAGTCCCCACATCGAGTCAAAATATGTCGGTTACAGCTTATAAACATATTCTTATTAAACCTAGCATGAGAGATCTCAATAGTCTCATATTCTGCTTGTGTATGAATGATAAATAAATAAATAAAGCCTGTGGCTCTGGAGGCTGGCTTTGTTTTCATGGCAAGCTTAGGAGCACAATGCAAGTTACTTTCAGCTTCTGTTATTCACCCATCATTTATGTCCATACCTAATCACACACCATATCTGAAGTTCATTTGTACTGCCCCAAGCAATTTCTTTCTTATATCCACCCCACCCACTTATTTTTGAAAAACATATCAGCAGGTTAGTTCAGGAAGTAACAAAGTTATGCAGTGAATATTCCAAACAATTTTTTTGGTTTTGATTTCAAAGAAGAAAATTGCTTTTATGTAAATTGCTGGGGTTGGGGGGAGGGGAGCGGGAGGGGAAGGAATCCAAGAACCTGAGTTGCAATCAAAGTAAATGGTCCCATAAGATACCCAATTTTGATTACATAAAGATCAAATTATAGGAAAGGTTTCATAGTTATGTCTGGAGAACTTCCAAGAATCAATCAACATCAAAATACTTTGCACCCACATCAAATATGTTACAAAGGCTCACTCCATATTCTCAACCATTTGAAACTATGATGTTTTTCTAGTTGGAAAAACCTCCATTCCAATTCCTATTCATCTGGTGCCAAATCTTTTTCCAAAGCACCTCAACAAATGTTTTTTACTTTGTGGAATTGTATGTGTTTCCAGTAGGCTCTGCAATATTGTTATTATAGAGCATACCTTCCCATAGAATGAAAAATCTATTTAAATCCTGTTTCAGATTGACAGATGATAATTATTTATTAGTCACCAGTTATATGATCTGAAGACAGCAATAACAGAAGAGGTACTTAAATATGTAATTCTTATAAGGAGTTGGACAAAAAGGAGCAGCCTATTTGAAGTTTTAATAGTGATTGTAATTGATTTCCCTGTTTTTATATTCTGTATTTTGCATAAACTATCTTGAGTGTTTCAGAAAGGCAAGCAATAAATCTAACAATAAATAATAAATGGGTACAAGAGAGAGGCCGAAATGTGCTGGACTTGCTATCGTAGGGAATAAGTAGCTGTTTCAGGCAGATTTTACTATTGTGGAAGGGTTTACATTGTGAAGGAAGCCATTGTGGAAGGCTTCCAAGTAGTCCAAAGAACGTATTCTTTGCTACATCTCTTGAGATCTGCCAACTTCAATTCTGGTTAAAATACAAATGTTAGGGTGAGTCCAGATTCTGATTTGGTATATTGGGGTGATCCCCCTAGCTGTAAGCTTTTTGGGTCCAGAGAAAGTCAAGGCAGAGCAAAGGATAAGTTGAACATTTTTTATTTCCAATATCATCAGGCTGTGCAACTTCCTGTTGTTATATTTACATACAGATGTCCTGTTCTGTGATGAAAATAGATAGGTATACCCAGATATCAAACACATATGGCACGTTTTGCTAAATTGCCCCTTACATCATACCCAACATCTTATGCAGCTGGTTGTTAGGAAGCTTTCTCACTTATCATGAGTGATTATAAAGCAGCTACAAGACCAATGTATTGAATTACCGTATATTCCGGCGTATAAGACGACTGGGCGTATAAGACGACCCCCAACTTTTCCAGTTAAAATAAAGAGT
>JANHFM010004398.1:73611-86429 GCA_032468115.1 Grayia smithii
GAGGACTCCCAAGTTGCGGACCCTATCCGAGGGAGCAAGGAGCTCCCCTCCCATCCTGAAGGGTGGGGGCTCTAGATTCTCGGACGCCAGAAGCTACAGCCACTCGGTCTTGGAGGGGTTGAATTTAAGCCTGTTTCTACTCATCCAGACCTGTACCGCCTCCAGGCAACGGGACATCACGGAAAGGGTATATTTGATATTAAATGTAGCTTCTGAGCGGTACCATGAAGAACTTTCATCTAGATTCCATACATAAGACTGGAATCATAAGAGGACCTTCTGCTAGCATACTTAACCATCCTAGTAGAGGTTCTTAATCTGTGTGATTCAAGTTCAGGAAGTCCTCGAGTTACAACTACAATTTAGCCCAAAATTCTTGTTGCTAGGCAAGACAGTTGCTAAGTAAATTTTGCTCCATTCTACAAATTTTCGTGCCATAGTGGTTAAATGAATCACTGCTGTTGTTAAGTTGTTAAATCGTTGGAAAGTGAATCTGGCTTTCCTATTGACTTTGCCTTTAAGGTAATCACATGACCCCAGAACTTTACAATAGTCATAAAGATGAGCCAGTTGACAGGTGTCCTAATTTTGATCATGAGATCATGGCAATGCCGCAATGTGAGTGTGAGTGTGAGTAATGTAAGTGTGAGCATTGATCATAAGTTATTATTTTCAGTGCCGTTTAACTAAATGACTGGTTGTTAAGTTGAGGAGTTCTTATAACATGGTCCAAAAATATCACCAAGTTTCCTATCTAAATCAGATGGAACACTATAAAAATACATTATACCTTTATTTTGCTGAACCATTCTCTTGCTAAGAGTTCAAGCATTAATCATTCAGCACATTCATGTGAGAACATTTAACCAAACAGAAATGGAACAGTTCTGCTCTTGGTCCAAGAAGAATATCATGGCTGATGGTATTGTGAATTTGGATGATGTGGACAGGATTATGGGTAGACTGAGTGCCACCACATGCTTATTGGACCCATGTCCCTCCTGGCTAGTTTCGGCAGCCCGTGAGGTGACAGGAGACTGGCTCCAGGAGATTATCAACGCTTCTTTAAGGGAGGGAGTCTTCCCCGCCTCATTGAAGGAGGCGGTGGTGTGACCCCTCCTCAAGAAGCCCGCCCTGGACCCAGTCTCACTGAATAACTATCGTCCTGTCTCCAACCTTCACTTTGTAGTGACGTGGTGGCACGTCAGCTTCCGCAATTCCAGGAGGAAGCGGATTATCTGGACCCGTACCAATCTGGTTTCAGGCCCGGTCATAGCACGAAAATGGCATTGGTCACTCTGGTAAATGATCTCTGGTGGGCCCTTATTCTTCTGTCCTGGTCCTACTTGACCTCTTGGCGGTTTTTGATACCATCAACCATGGTATCCTACTGCGACAGCTTGAGGAATTGGGGGTAGGGGGCACTGTTCTGCAGTGGTTTTCCTCTTATCTCTCGGGCCGTTTGCAGTTCGTGTTGGCAGGGGGACAGAGATCGACCCTGAGGCCCCTCACTTGTGGGGTGCCTCAGGAGTTGGTTCTCTCCCCCCTCCTATTTAACATCTACATGAAGCCACTGGGTGAGATCATTCGTGGTTTCAGGGTGAGGTATCATCAATACGCAGATGATACCCAGCTCTTCATCTCCACCCCGGACCAACCCAGGGATGCCCTTAACGTGATATCCTGGTGCCTGGAAGCGGTGCAGGCCTGGATGGGGAGAAACAGGCTCAGGCTCAACCCCTCCAAGACTGAGTGACTGTGGATTCCAGCATCTCGTGTCCAAGAGGTCCCATCCCTTTTGATGGGGAGGGAAGCTTTGGTTCCCTCGGAAAGGGCTCGCAATTTGGGCATCCTCCTGGATTCACGGCTGTCTTTGGAAGGTCATTTGATGGCTGTGACCAGGGGGGCCTTTTCACAGGTTCACCTGGTGCACCAGTTGTGCCCTTTCCTGGACCGAGATGCCTTGTGCACCGTCACTCATGCCCTCTAGGCTGGACTACTGCAATGCCCTCTACATGGGGCTGCCCTTGAAGAGCACCCGAAGGCTCCAACTGGTCCAGAATGCGGCCGCACAGGTGGTTATGGGAGTACCTCATTACTCCCATGTTACACCACTCTTGCGTGAGCTGCACTGGCTTCCGGTGGTCCTCCGCTTGTGCTTCAAGGTGCTGGTTTTGACCTTTAAAGCTCAGGGTACTTGCAGGACCACCTTCTGCCACTTGCATCCTCCCAGCACCCAGTGTGCTACCATAGAGTGGGCCTCCTCAGGGTGCCGTCAGCCAGACAATGTCGGCTGGCAGCCCCCAGGGGGAGAGTTTTCTCTGTAGGAGCACCAACCCTGTGGAACGATTTACCCGTGGAACTCTGGACAGCCCCTGACCTCCGTTCCTTCCGCCGCGACCTAAAGACGTGGTTGTTCCAGCAAGCGGGCTACGGCTGACTGTTTTTTATTGTTTTTCTACACTGTTAAATTGTATTGCTTTTATTGTTACCCCTTTTTAATTTTTATGTGTTGTGTTTTTATATATGTTTTTTATGATATTTTATAATTGTGAGCCACCCTGAGTCCCTTGGGAGAAGGACGGCATAGAAATTTAATAAATATAAATATATATAAATATAAATATAAATATTGTGATAATATTACAACTGCATGTAGAAAACCCCAAATCTCCATAAACTATATATGTCCTTACTGGGAATATTGTAAACCACCTCCGCTTCATCCTTCTCTTTCTCCTCCTCCTCATGTAACTGGGGAAAAAAGAGTATTTCCTACTTTTAAAATGCAACATTCTAGTAGAAGCTTTTCCTTACCTTCACTGGGCTTTCCTTTTTTTCACTGAACCATAACAAAGCTAGAATTTTCAGCATGCATAGCAATTCCTTTGCCCTGAGATATATTGAACAATTATAAGTAAACAATTCTGTATTCCAAACCATAACATAATACTATACTGGAATATATGGCATAGTTGGAAAAATAGATTGGCATTCCCCAATTCCTGGCTCTATTATAATACATGGTACAAATGCACTGAGTAGATTGATTCATCTTTAGCAACTCATATTGCCATGCTAACTCATCTTTTCATATGTTAATGTGTCCCATTAAAATATTCATAAAATGCAAAATTAGATTTATGACTAGCTCAAACACAGATAAATTACCCTCTTCCACAGTAAGTGATTTGAATCTAATACCATTTCCATACAAAGTATAATAACATAATGTTATGGAAACAAAAAAAACATTATAAATTAAAATTGGTTCATTCAATTTTTTTTTAAAAAATGTGTGGCACCAAGGACATAAACAGTTGAGCAGAGCAGAACTATAATACATTTTCAACTAGTCTCTAAATTCAACTGTTTCTGGATACTTTTTTTAAAGTATAGTATATTGAATTATCATAATGAAATAGACCAGGGGTGTCAAACTCAAGGCCCGGGGCCAGAACCGACCCATGGAGTGCTTAGATCTGGCCTGTGATGCCGCCCGCAGTGCCCGCAGTGCCTCTGCCAGTGAAAACAGAGCTCATGGGGGCTGCTGGCAGAGAGCTTCAGGAGGCCATTGTGGCCAATAATGGGGCCCAGGAGGACTGCACGTGGACCACCGAGCTCTGTTTTCAATGGCAGAGAGCTGCAGGAGGCTGTCATGGCTGAAAACAGAGTTCAAGAGCCGTTTTCGCTGGCAGAGCTCTCGGGCCACCACAGGCACTCCCAACATGAGTGACATCAAGCTGGCCAACCTGGCCACATCCACTCTGGGCCCCCGAAGTCAAACACAACCCTGATGCGGCCCTCAATGAAATCGAGTTTGACACCCCTGAAATAGACCTTAAGGTTTTTCCATACTATCATCTGATCCTGTCAGCCTGGTTTCTTGTTAATTTGGTATGACAGCAAATAAATGGATAACTAATGGACTATATATCTTTCTAAAAGAAAATATGTTCATATGTCTTTTAGAAGTTTTAGTCCAAATATCCCCAACCCATCATACTCAGTTGCCTTACTTTATGCCCTACTAAGCATTCTATTTATGTAACCTTGAGAAAATCCAGTGTATTTTATTTTTATAATGTTATTATTTGTCATATACATCTTGCATGGATTACACTCCCTGCCTATGAAATGTCCTAAGTGCTACACATATTGAACTAAATTATATATAAAAGTATTGCCTAGCTGTGTCCCTTAAACAATTTCCCTAATATTTGTCTGTGTCAAAATACAATAGAGGATTGGACAACCTGTAAATTCCATATATTCTCAAGGCTCATTTTGATGGCTCCATTCTAAAGTCATGCCACCAAAAATCATTAGTAATTCTTCACAGTTTTTAGAATGTTTCCAGCAGAAAGGTATGTGTTAAGATTATAATACTTTGGTTTTTATTTTTTAAAAATGGAAGAAAAAATATAGTTCTATTCTGCCCAATGTCTCCAGTGACTTCATCATAGCTATAGTGCTTAGCTGCCAAACATGTTCCAGCATTTAATTGTTAAGGGCCAATGTGAAAAATTTAATAAAAGAAGCCTTGAGTTCTTTGGCAGAAAGGTAGGCTATGCATGTGAACATTGTCTAATAACCATTTGGTGATAGTTTCACAAAATCTCTGGCCAAAATAGTCATCTAATCTGAAAAATAATCTGATTCTCTGTGTTGCTATTGAGAAAGAGTATATCTGAAATTTTTACTCCCAATTAAATAAAGAATAATTTCATTATTTATCATATTTTCCATTTTCAAAACCATTGAATACCTACCTGCATGTTTTGCAAAGTAAGAATAGATAATTAAAAAGGATTGTTTGAAATAAGCCCCATTTCTCTAATTATGACCTACAATTTACACCCACAGGAAAATGAATAAATTAATAGATCTCTTCCTTAAAATGTATCAAAACTTGAAAGCAACAGCAGAAATGTTTCAAGTGTCGAAAACCTAGTGCTGCTATCACAGGATGGTTTTCAAGGGCTGAGTCATGCCTTCTTAGTGTCAATTAGCCTAATTATTGCTTTTGCTGCTTAGAGGGCCCTTCAATCACTTTTGAAACATCCCTCTGCACAAATGTCAGTTAGTCATACATAGATTTTCTCACATACCATGTGACTTGGCGGCTTGGCTTGGAAAATGCATTCTTTGATTTCGCCACAATGCTGACCCACCCACTGTCAAAAAGGAAAGCTTTCTCTTTGCCACCCATTAATTCAATGCTCTTCTGTCAGCCACAGAAGCCAAGGCACAATTTGTTGGCCACTGATACAGCCCAGCACCTATTATCTCTTCATCTTGCCTGCTAGGTGGTCGAGGGTGTGCTTTTCCCTCAGGGGAAAATGTACCTGTTAAGACAATATTTCTTTTGGCTGCAGCTCTAAGCCATAGGCAAAGGGGATTAGTGGTTCAGCTTTTAATTGTGCCTGCCTTCTTCTTCTGAAAATGGCAATCATTCCATAGCACCTTTTGTGACGTGAAAATGAGAATTGGATTAAAGCATACTTTAGGTTCCTCACCAGCTTGCATAACAGCCAGCCAGATCCCTACGCTAATGTAACATTGGCAACAACTATGTAGTTTCAAAGCAATCTGGGAATCAGCCACATTGGGAAGAGGGCTAAGATTCAGATTTGAAAGGTGACAATAAATAATTATTAAGTTTAGTTAACATACAATATCAGCTTGCAACATTTAACTATCAGGCAGATTAAGAACTTCCAAGAGAAGAGAACATTTTGTTTATTTGATTGATTGATTGATTGATTGATTGATTGATTGATTGATTGATTGATTGACTGATTTCTATACCACCCATCTCATTGATTCAGTGACTTTGGGCACTTTACAAAACAATAAAAAATTAAGACGTGCTAAAAAAAACAATTAAAATTACTTTAAAAAATAAAAGTTAAAAGCCAAGAAGATGTGTGGCCTAGGGTAAAAATCTTCTCCACCCTGTCAGCCACTCTCAGGTTGGTTAGCACAGGTTCCAGGCCTAGCAGCAGAGGCAAGTTTTAGGCTTTTCCAGAAGGTCAGGAATGTGGGGATGGTTCTCACATCCAGGGAAAATATTCCAGAGGGGGGGCCACAGCAGAAAAAGCTTCTCTCCTCAACTCTGCCACCCAAAATTCTTTGACCAGCAGGATCCAAAGTAGACCCTTTCTGTTAGAACAAATGGGACAGGTTAATGCCACTGGGGTGAGATTATTTTCTCAGAGAATCTGTATGTAGCTCAGGGTTGAACTGTGGAGTTCTTGGTGCTCTCTGAGCTTGGTTGTTTACTGCAGGCATTTCATTACCACACTAGATAACCTTATCAGTGCTAGTGAATGAGGGGTTTGCTCCTCCTTTATATACAGTAGCTTCTCCTGCCAGTGTTGTTGGGATTCCTTATTTAGGGTATTGTTTTCTGCTTGTTCGATTGCCTCTGGCATTAATCCCTGTTTATTGGGGTGTAGGCTGCATAGAGGAGGGGTTCTAGTCTTTTTGTTTTTTCCCAGCTTTTTTATTTTCTCTTTTGAATGGTCTGTAAATGGGGTTTATCTCTATGTGTTTATCGATGTCTGATTTGACTTAATGCCAAGCTTCCAGAAATTCTCCATTATTGGATTTAGCTTCCTGTAGAATGCTCAGTTTCAGTTGAAACAGTGAGTGAGTCTGTCTGTCTGTCTGAGTTTAAGGAGTTTTTTCAAGTCTTCTGAATGTTAATTGGTGTTTCATGGATTGGGTCTGCTAGTCTAATGTTTGTCCTACCTAATGGCTCCTATAATCTTTACACTGTATGTTGTTAGATGACTCCTGCTTTTTTCTTCATGGGCTACTTAAGTAGTTTTGAGAACTTTAGTTGGTTTATATGCTATGGTGGTGTGGTTATAATAGCCTGTTGGTTGTTTCTGAGATGGTTTGATGTATTATTCTTTTCACAGCTTACAGTATATTGGCTCTATACAGTATACAGTACTCTAGTTAAAAAATGCCTGACCACTCAACCCAATACAGTAAACAGGGAGTGAACCACACACTATTTATTTATTTATTTATTTATTTATTTATTTATTTATTTATTTATTTATTTATTTTTATATGCCGCCCTTCTCCCGAAGGACTCAGGGCAGCTCACAGAAAAGGTTAATACAGGAAAAAAGTTTTAAAATAATTTAAAATAAATAATTAAGACAATTTAAAATAGATCAAATTAAAAACCTGATCACATCAGCCGATCTGTTGGAATAGCCACTAGCTAACACAGGAGATGTTTCCTAGTTAGGTAGTGAAATATCTGCAAAAAAAGAACCAAACTCAAAGAGCACCAAGGATTCCCTAGATTAAGAACTTCCTGCAGGAGCTTTAAATAAATATGATGTTTAACAAGCGGACTAAAAACATGCTTCAATTATGGAAACATGCAATATAGATTTTTTTTGTTTATTGGAAATCTGATTTTAATGTCTCTCTATATACATATACTTCAAAGAAAATAAAGGATGTATTCTTACGTATAATTGGTTTCTGGAATTAGAAATTAATATAATTTAATTGCAACTTTATATCTCTATGCATTGGAGTCTTAATCAGATACAAATATGCTCCACAAAACACTTATTGATTTGCACAAAACTAGTTATTCTTTAGGGAATACTAGTCCAAATTCAAAAGAAGTACTTTATCAGAAAAAAAAATCATTTTACGGTAAACTTCCTCAGCAATCAGTACTTAAAGTGACTATAATATAATAAAACTGGGATTTAGCTATTTTGTTATTTAATACTAGATTTTTTATTACAAATTTTCAGAATTGTTCTAGAATAGCCCATCAAATCACTAATGCAGAGGTGGAGGGAAATACTCACAGAAGTTCATTACTATTTTTTGAATGTATGGAAAATTAGAAGTTCAATTAAATCTAAGATCTATGTTACTTGGAATATTTAATATCAAGCATCATTTTATATTCTTTTCTCCTTAACTGATCAATATATTTGGAAATAAATGTTTCATTCTATATTACTGATTAACATGTATCATCATCTCCATCATCTTTAATTTGCATTTTATTAATTATTTTATTAAACAAATGTATATAGCTGCCCTTAACCAAAAATAATTCATATATAATCTTGTTTCAAAATTAGATAGAAACTCTGTTCTTATCTAGGTTAGAATATTGTCTTTTTCCAAGTTTATTTTTCCTCTGAATCCCTTGGAGAAGGGCAATTAAAATAATTAAAAAACAAAACAAAAGAGGGGTTAGAATAGTTACTCAGCTTTCAACCATAGGAAGTTTCCTTCAAATTAGCAAAAACATTCTTTTGGATCCCTCCTAAAACTCATGCAATTTCTGATGACAATGCCATTATCCAGGTATAATGAATTAAAGTTACAATCTCACATGCATTTACTTGAGATTAAGAATGCAGTGGAATGCTGAAAAGGCATGTGTAGAATAAAAGGTACTTTATGCTACATTTGCTGCAGCAATGACATTATTCTCTTCATCTTTCATTTGTCTCAGAGTTGCCATTATTCCTGCAACTCTGTTTTATGATGTTAAATATATAGGTAATTCTTTACCTCTTCTCATGTCATAATTTCAGCTTTTTCTATTATTTTTTCTGTCCCGTTTTGTTGGTAACCACCTTCCTGTACAATGACTGAACTGAGACAGATGCTGATATTCTGATGACACCCACTATAGTTTGTAACAGGACATAAAAATTGGGATTAATGCAGTTTAAGCATTGTGTTTATAAATCTTATTGCAAAAGAAAAATATTTTCTAGGATATAATCCATATGCATCTGCAATTTGTATCCAATTAATTCATCAATTTTCTTAAGGAATTAAACATGTTATGAATGTAAAAGTTATCTCCAACTGGAAAAAAAACCCAGCAAATTTAAATGTGTTTGTGTCTATGTATTGCTGACAAATACAGGGGATTGCCCTTTACACAAAAAGTTCTTCCCAATTCTGAGAAGTAGAAATACTTTTAAGAAGGTAATGTGTTTTATTATATGTTAATGTATGACAATTTAATATGTTAATTTTCATATTTTTCAGACTATAAGACGCTCCGAAGTATAAGACACACCTAGCTTTTGGGGAGGAAAACAAGGGGAAAAAATCTGCCTCTGCCTCCCAGCAATTTACCTCCTTGCAGCAAACCTCCTTGCAGCAAACAACAAATGGCCTGGTCAGCTTCAGCACAGCCTGATTTAGCACAAGCAGCTGATTGGTGGTTGGATCAGCATCCCAGAATACCACCTATCAGTTATTCCAAGCTGCTGGGATCGCCACTGCCGCCTATCTCTCCCTCCATGTGCCCCATTTTCAGCCTCCGCAGGTCCCGTCACTACTGCCACCACTTATCTCCACTGCCTGTAACATGCCAAAAACAGGACACACAGAGGCTGAAAATGGGGCATGTGGAGGCAGTGATGGGCGGCAACAGCAGCGACGGGCAGTGGTGATCCCTTCAGCCTGGAACAGCTGATAAGCAGTATTTCAGGAGGCTGATCAACCACTAATCAGCTGCTTGTGCTAAATCAGTCTGTGCTGAAGCTCACCAGGCTCTTTGCTGTTTGCTGCAAGGAGGTAAATTGCTGGGAGGCAGAGGCCGGCAGGTGGGCAGAGCTTTGGCAACATTCACTGTATAAGATGCACAGACATTTTCACCACTTTTGAGGGGCGGGGGGTAAGTGCATCTTATACACCGAAAAATATGATAGTCACTTAAGAATAACATTGTTCATTAACTTTTCAGTTGATCAAAAACAATATGGTTAATTTCCCATTAGCAAACCAAGCATTATGAATTTCTCTGTAAGCAGTCCAAGACCTTCAATAAACTGATAACCCTAGTATATAGTCATTTCATATATCTTCTGACTTGATAATCCATTTTGTGCTTTGCACACATTTCTTTAAGTATATATTTATTTTGCTTATGATTAGATATTCCCGTGCATCAAAGCTATTCTGATATTTTCCTCTTTTTTTCCCCCAGATCCTTAGGGTCAGGTACACATCTATTGGAAATACCTTCTTCGCTTCAATGTTTCCTTTGTGCCTCAGGTAAAAATCGAATATAAATGTTTTAATCAACATTTTAAGCATATTCTGTAATAATTAATTTCAATGGGATTGGACAGGATGAACTTAAGTTTGTATCAACAGATGGGTTTATAAAATGTATAGGTGCAATTTCCAAATATTGAATAATGGAAAACATAGCCAGTTCATTTTAATTCACATGTACTGTTAAAAGTATTCTTAAATATGATTATGAGAATATGTATTAAATTAATATATTTATATATAAAACATTATTTTCTTCTGATCAGTTCAAGATCAGTTTGTCTTTTCTTTCATTTAAGATCTCAATCTTGTAGGTAACATTCCACTGTCTTATCAAATACAAAGTCCGCTGGCTACAAAGCCAACCTGAGACATGCTTATAATTGCCCAATGATACACTTTAAAGCAGGGGTCTCCAACCTTGGCAGCTTAAAGCCTGGCAAACTTCCACTCCCAGAATTCCCCAGCCAGCTTTGCTTTGCAGACTGGGGATGGGATTTTTAATTATTTTAACGTTTTTAACTTAACATTTTAATCTGGTTTTAATTTGTTATTTTATATTATGTTACTGTATTTTTAACTTCTGTCAGCCGCCCTGAGTCCTCCGGGAGAAGGGGGGGGCATATAAATCCCACTAATAAAATAAATAAATAATAAATAAAGTTGACAAGGTTGGAGACCTCTGCTTTAAAGACACTAAGTCACAGCTCATGCACTAAATATTAAGACTACCTCTACCACCTTGGGACCTTGAATACTGTATGCATTGCCCACTATATGGCATCACAGTCTAAGATTTGATTCTTGTAGTCAGTAAAAAACAAAATATGAGCAAATCTGGTAATTACAAAAAAAAAAGACTAATAGAAACAAGTCTTTCCAAAGAAAACAATGCCAAATAGTCTACTATACAACATAGAAATAAAAATGAAATGACAAGAGTTTGAACATTGTGTAAATGTGTTTGTGTGCGTTTGTCTTTACTTATCATTCTTGAACAAAAGCAGTTGCTGAATTCTTTCTAGTTATGGCTTCCTACTTTCTTTAATAAATGATACTCATCTGCAATTTTTCGATTTTTTTTTCTGAAATTGCCTGCCTGGAAGGAGGAATATAGCATACAGTTTTAGTTCTGTTGTTCCAAGCTATTTTAAGGCCTTAATAAAAATAAAGCAAATCCTTCTTTCAAAATATTATGAGACAAATAAGTCCAATAAAATATCCAGGTCAGCCCTGAGCTATACAAGCTATAAATTCAAGAACAGAAGTTTCCTAGGATTAAGTTTCACTGTAGCCATTCAAGTCATAGCTTGCTTTTGAGTAACTTAAAACTGTTATATCCCAAACTTCTTTCAGTCAGTCATTTCCTCCATTTCAGGGATGGCTTTCATAAGGTCTATTTTTGTAAGCTATTATACATTGTTTTGTTATTGTACCAGCTCCACTTGTGAATTTTTTAAAACAAATTATTCTGTATTCCAGCAAAAATGTGATTGATTACTTACAAAAATCTGCCAGAATATGAATATTCCCCATTGATGTGTCTTTTGAACATTCTGTCTGTCCACTGAACTATGTCCTTTAAATAAGTTGTTTGATTTATTGTTAACATATTCATTGAGATGTAACATGTCTTATGACAGGAAAGAGAAGTTCATAAATACAAATGGGAAATTATATTCCTACCAGAATTCACAATGTCTAAACAGTACAAATAAATCATCTTCTATGCTGCATTCAAATATTGATAAATGGGCAATAATATTATCACTTTCAGAAAGAGTGAAAGAAATTTGTTTTCACCATATACTCTGTAATATTTTTAACACTATTTTTTGCTTTATTCTGTCATCTGGTGTATCTATTAGATTTATCATTTAAAATTCTCTCCAAGAGGAATTTCACAAAATCCCTAAAGATACCCAGATTGGTAAGCCTGTTCTAACTGCTATAACAATATCATGAAGCTGAGCTTGAATTACCAATGCACTAGAGAATTCTAATGCAATTATAAGTGTTTACTTACACCATGTGTTTCTCACTGAAGCTTGGCTGTATCAGGATAAACCAAAGGGAGCTAATGTTTTATAGATGGTAAGACTCTGTTTGTTTTCAGTAGGGCTAAATCTCCCAAAGCACTCAGACACACTAATTAAAGTAAACTGCAGAGGCCCATAATAAAATATATGTGTTTGGAGACTGTGAGATGAACTCTGCTGGCTTATTAAAAGTCAAAAGAAAAATATACATTATTTATGACTTCAAAGGGACACATTGTGAGCTCTGGTTTATTTAAAAGATTAACGAAGCATTGGTTATTGGTGACCATCTGAATAGCTTCTCTTTCACAGTTCATTAGATATGTCATACATGTGGGAAGTCGTAATTTGGTATTGGGTCAAATAGTATTAATTAAATAAATTTCAGAGAGCATGCCAGTATTATTAAATATAATCTTTGTGAAAATAGCAATGAAGAAAGCATTGGCCTTTCCCCTGTTCACTACTGCCATTCACATCCTAATTATATTTCAATATTGTACATACATTTTTAAAAACGCATGCCAAAAACCAAAAGGCAGTTATTTCTTTCATACAGGCACAATTATATGGATTCTGGATCTCCATTATTGTATAACAATGGCCAAGCTATTGTCAACAGCTAGAATAGAATAGAATAGAATTCTTTATTGGCCAAGTGTGATTGGACACACAAGGAATTTGTCTTGGTGCATACTC
>JANHFM010004399.1:98848-109692 GCA_032468115.1 Grayia smithii
GGGGCTTCGGTCCGGGACTGTTAGAACCGGTTCGGTGACGTCACAGCGTCACCGCTACCTATTCTACAGAACCGGACTGAACCAGGAGCAACCCACCACTGGGTGATATGGTGTATTGGCAATGCCATGAGAGAGAAAGCCCACTTCTTTGGGTCCCACCATTGTTTAATTGATGAGACCTGGAGGATACCAACGTTTTCAGACATTATGGTTGGGCAGGAACTATGGGAGATAAGTGCTCCCTCAAATAAGAAAGCCCTTTCTATGCCTGGTAAAGAGAAACATAACCAGCAACTTGAATTTTATTGGAAGCCTACCAATAAACAGTGCAGTTCATGAAGCACAGGTAATTCATGGGCATGCTGTGACCTGCCCATAAATATGCAATCCACAAAAGAGACATAGATAAAAGAAGAGAAAATAGGGAGGGGACATAAATATTGAGACATAAACATAAGTGAAGTAGAAATCTGCATGAACAAGCAGTCATATTTGTCTACTACAAGCATTAAACTTTAGGAACATTTGTTAGCTTCAAAAAGTTATGCCATTAGCATACTAGGAATATTGATTTTAAAATGTCTTATGTTTTATCTTAACAAGAAGGAAAACTTCATAATTAGACCTCTGAAAATCTATAAATGTATGTGGCATAGAGTACAGATGCTAAAAAATAGATTATAGCATTGGTTAGCACATTGAACTAGCTGAGAGGGAAATGCCCCTTTAAAGATTTAATAATTATTTTAAGCATTTTGCTGTCGATTGCAGCTGTAGCAGCCAAATTAGAAGAGTGCTACCATAACCTTTTAAGTAATCTTCATCTATTAATGGGCTGGTTAAAAAAAAAAAGTACCCTGTTTCACTAATCCAGCAACCCAGGATAAAATGGCAGAGGAGGGAAACAACCAGTGACTCGAGGCAGTGGTGGGCTTCAAATTTTTTTATTACCGGTTCTGTGGGTGTGGCTTGGTAGGCATGGCATGGCTTGGTGGGCGTGGCAGGGGAGGATACTGTAAAATCACTATTCCCACCCCACTCCTGCCACTCACAATTTTTACTACCGGTTCTCCGAACTATTCAAAATTTCTGCTACCGGTTCTCCAGAACTGGTCAGAACCTGCTGAAACCCACCTCTGACTCGAGGGAATGGCCGGCAGAGCACCTTTTAGCCAATTGGAGTGGAGGCATTGCCTGGAAGAAATGAAACCCAGTAGCTATATGGCCCAGTGCCATTTTTGCCTGGAAACATTACTTTTGATTATGCAACAAAAAAAGATCAGCAGAGGCTGCCTTCACAATAGACAAGAGGCAGGCTGAGAACCACAGCATGCATTCACACGTTCAGGAATTGATAAATTCACATACTGAGATGAGCAGGATATGCAGATGAGCCCTAGGACTATGTGATGCATTTAGATTGGATTCCAAAATGTGCACACAGGACCCTAAATGTGGCATCTGTTTTTAAAATATCAATACCTTCTCCCAGGATCCTTACTACAAAGAGGCAGTCATGTAAAATCTTGGGAAAATCCTGGAAGTGCTTCAAAGTGTTTTGAACTGTTGCTGTGTGTCATGTTCCTGCACGCTCTGAAGCACATTTTGGAATTAAATGGGAAAGACTGTACATCCCTTGCAGAGATTACTAGTGCAAAGAGGGGATATCCTGGAGGATTTGCTTGAAGATTAGCTACTGCAACAAACAAGCAGTGTTGCCTGTGAATTTTATCCTATTGTAACACCTACATGAGGCTTTTCTTTTTTTCTTTCTACCTCTATATAATTACCTTTTCCCCACCTCACATTGATCATTTCCTTTCCCCTCCTTCCCGTAGAAGGAGGTACTGATATATATTTGTATATTGTTAAATATAAGAATGAATGCTTGGCATATGCATATGGTGGTCAGTTATGTCTGCATGTTGGGTCTCTTACTTGTCAAGCAATTAATATGAATTAGTATTCAATTAATTAATTAATTAATTAATTAATTAATTCATAGGCGGTGGTTCAGGCATCAGGGTAGAAAGTGGGAGACTTGAGTTCTAGTCCTGTCTTAGGCACAAATCTAGCTGCGTGAACTTGAGCCAAGCCTTTTCTTTCAACCCTAGGAAGAACCACTTCTGAAATTTGACAAGAAAACTTGGCCAGGAGTCTGACACACAGATACACATTAATTCAGTTATACTGGTATCTTGATACTTGTCATTAATTGGTTCCCGGGAAGTGCAACAAGTACTAAAAATAATGAGTGCCAAACAAATCATGTGACTTACCATGTGACCTTTTGTTTCAGCTGGGAAGAACTTTCTGTCTGTCCCTTTTCCTATTCTAGCATGGGCGATTTCCTGTCTGCCCTCTGCAGCTATCCACTGTTTCCTTTTGCAGTGACATTCTCAGCATGACAAACTTCCTGTCCGTTCTCCACAGCCATCTCCCTCTTCCTACTGCAGCACACCGAGTACCAAACAAACACCTTTTCTTTCTTTTCCCCTTCTTTTCTACACTCTTCCATTTCCTTTTCCCTCCCCTATTTTTCCTATTATTTGTTTTTGTATATTTGTATATTATATTATAAACTAATAAAAAGGACAGTTAAAAAAAGAGTACCAAACAAATGACGAGTACTGGGACATTTCATGTCAAATTAAGTCAGGTACCAAATTCGACGAGTTTTGAAGCAGTTGAATACCGAGGTATTAGTGTAATAAACTTTTCCTTTGGGGGAATATGTGTTTGGCAGATACATATATTAGTTTATTTGCACACAAGGATACACAAATATTCCATGCATACATTTATTGCATAAGAACAGAGAAATTCTAAGGTTGTTATTTTGCTGGAGCTGGCTTTACACCGTATTTTTTTCAGGATTATCCTACTATTCTTCTTTTTGGGGAAATCCTCTTAAATTCAGAGTTGTTTTTCTTTGAAATAAATGCAATCGATATTAGCAATTTAAGAAAGAGCTCCCTGTGTTCCAACATCTAGTAACTTCTTGCTTAATTGTCTGGTGACCAGGCAAGTGGCTGTTTACCAAAAGCTTCTTGATATTTATATATATTGTATTCATATTAAAGAAAAGTTACCCACTAAGTCATTTAAAAGCTCTTTTGTGTATCTTTAAAATAATTGTTTACTGTTTATTTGTTTTGTTTTGGAAAATGGATGGCCTTTCTCTCCCCTTATCTCAATGTGGCTCTAATTCCCTATGCCAATGTCTTTTGAACTTAGATACAACTTTGACCAAAGAAACATTTTCAAGAGGTTGACAGACTGCAATAACACAGTATTATGATGTGAAAGTCTGAGAAAAATTGTCATTGTGTTGCCAGAGGTCTTGGTGTGTCATTAGCTGTTGCCTTTTCACTGTCAGAATGTTGACAGAAATGCCATGGAATTGGCCTGTTATGGCAGAATTTGCTTTATTGCAAATCTTTGGCTCTTGCTTGACAAGTTGTCAGTCAAAGAGATTCTAAATAACAAGATTTTCAGAATTGAAAGCACACTGCATTTTGGATTCCTTAAAGTTTTCAGTAAAATAACAACATTAAGGCTGGCCAAATGCATTTGAGCCAAGTTATTCATGCTCAGCATGAAAACCTTTCTGAATTGAAATAGTCTGTATCCCCTTCTCTTCTCTCTCTCTCCAATTTAAGAGTAGTTCCTCATTCAAGTCACAGTGCCTCTACATAAAAGTCTTTTCACTTTGCAAAAAGGAGTAAATATTCTTGTTTTATTCCTGTAGTACTGTATTATCAATAAGTACAATTGTTTGTGGACCACCCATGATATATTGTGGTCTAGTTATGTTGAAAATCATTCCCAAGTCATTGTATGTGTGTGTTCATTCATTATATGTGTGTTCATATAAATATTTTGCTTTTTAAAAAAATATTTGTAAAATTCCCCCAAAACTATTTATATGGAAATTGACATTTATTCTAAATCTATACTGGAAGGGGAAGATGTTCCATTTGCAAAAATAATAACCATTATTATTCTTTTAAGGAGAATGAAGATTGATCTTATTTGGCTATAAATAAATCATGATTGCTTTCTGTAGTAAATTAATATTGGATACTATATTGTATATATAGTTCTATACCTATAATGCTAATTAGATTAAAAGGTTTAGAAAAGAACATATATTTCTTTCCTAAGGATATAATGGCAGAATTGTCCCTTCTTTTAGAAAAATGTGAAATTAACAATATGATGCAAAGTTTTGTTTTAATAATTTTTTTTCACATTTAGTTCTAGGTTTTCTACTTCCTTGGGTTTTAATCCAGTCTAGTATGGTGATTAAAAGGTTGGATTGACAATGGAGTTGGCCAGGATCAAGTCCACCCTGAGTCATAGAAATACACTGAGTGACATTGGGCCAGTTAATCCAATTTACCTTACAGGGTTGTTGCTGTGGGGAGAAATGGGAGGAGGATTATTTTGAATTCGCCTTGAGACAGAAAATAAACCTAACTAATAGCAAAATAAAACACTACATTCACAAAGTTAAAGGATTTTTGACTGATGTAGACTAGGGGTCTCCAACCTTGGCAACTTTAAGCCTGGAGGACTTCAACTTCCAGAATTCCCCAGCCAGCTTTGCTTAAAGGCTTAAAGTTGCCAAGGTTGGAGATCCCTGGTATAGACTATATTCCTTGAGTCTTCTTTGTTCATATAGAAATGAAAATAGCTAAATAAACTCTCACTTCAGGTCCCTTCAATTAATCAGTGTCATCTTTTGGGATTTAGAAAGCCAGTCTTCTCTTTTGTGGTGCCTGACCTCAGGGAGGAAGTTCTCCCTGAGATGCAGGGGGACTCCCACCCAGATGGCATATCAGAAGGTGGTTAAAAGATCTGATTCTTCTCCTCAGCTAGGATGGTTAGAGCCACTTGCTGACAGTGTAATATATTTTGGTGTGGTTGACTGGATATGCCATTTTGTTTAATATTTTCTATATGGTTATATTAATTTTTCTCTTTTTATATTATATCCTGAGCCGCCCAGAGTCAAACTGGAGACAGGCGGTGCCTAAATTAAATGAACAAATAAAAACAGCAGCTGAATTTAATGTACTGCCAAGCCAGCATTTTTAAACCAAAGTTTTTCATTATGCAATGGAAAACATTTTCTCTCCAGGACAAATTTGACACCCCTGCTCTACAGGGCAAATTTCAGAATTTTGTCCCCAAGTAGTGAGCTAAAATGAAACAGAAGCTCGTTTAGCATTCTCGAGTGGGAGAGGAGAGGAGGGAATGCAATGGAGAGTGATGTTAGTTTCATTTATTTTCTGAAATGCACGAAGTTCAGCTCAAGACCTCTTTTACATTCCTTCATTTCTGAACAAGTCAAAGATCTTGCGATAATTAATAATTATTGATTATTAATAATCTAATATTCTGGAATCACCATGTGGCTACTATGCGTGAGCAAACTAGGTGTTTGTAGTATGAGTGAGCAAATGTTTGTACTTATGCATGTGTTACAGTTTTTAAAAAACCCGATTTTTCAACAACATGTATTTGTTATATTTTAGAAAGCAAATATAATCTTCTCATCCTGACCAATCTGGTATACTATTTTTATTAGGTTTTTAAATAAAAAAAATGTGGTGATTCAGCCATTTTTCTTCCCTTTCTGTTCATCTTGATGAATTAGATGTTTCATCTTGCTTTTAAGAGGCCAGCACATAAAAACTCTGCATTGCTAACAGGTAAATAGTAGCACAAACAGTGTGTAATTACTATCTAGCCTCCACCCCATGCCTCTTGACAAATTGACTTTGGACTTGATGAAATACAATGATGATTTATGTAGCTCAAAGGATGTGGTGTATTCATAAACAGTTCACTTCAGCTCTTCGAAGCTAATCTTGCTTTCTCAGTTTAATACAAAAAGTGAAGTTAATGCAAAATGGATGCTAAATAAAGGCCTTTGGTATGAATACTAAACTTAATAAAATAAAATAAGAGCTGTCTCAAGGAAAAGGTTAAATAATTGATTATTTCATAACTCTGTTGAAATGGCCTCATATTTTCTTCCATGATTTTGCCCTCAAGCATATTATGAACACCCTAGTCTTGAACTCTCACTACTCCCTACATTGCTTGAGAGCTAAAAATAATTAAATGAAAATTGGAAAAATCACATATAAACCTAAGAGCAGAGCCCAGGGTACAGGAATTGATCAAAATGCTACTCTTAGTTTGACCATATTTAAAAATGCAGTTTTTTTCTTCCTTATGGGGCAGATAGAGAACAAAATTGTCTTTCAATCTTCATCTTTCATATAAAAGGCATTTAACATTACCGACTCAAACTTAAATTGCACTGTGAGATGTGAAGAAAAATGCAGTCGCTTTTTGCTCCTTCTGGACAACATAAACTAGGGGAGGAGGAGGAATAACCATAATAAATATTTTTTAACCGTAAAGCAGTTTTTGGAATGGGTGATGGACTATGTGAAAAACTTATGATAGCCTTTCAGGGTGAAATCAGCTACAGTGAATATAAAGCGCAGATGGCAAAATGTGTACCGGTCCTGTTGGATTCATATTTCTGTCAGCTGTATTAGCCACGGCAAATTTGGCTCTCCCATTAGTAATAGATTGCTGTGTGTAAAACTATATTTTGAATATCTTCTTTCATTTTGTCTCTGAGAAGATAAGGTAAGTGATCTTATCCCCAAGCGAAAAGCAGTTTAATTCAGAGTTCACAAATCAGTGAAATTGATTCAAATGCATGGTAGAGAGATTTTATCTAGACAGTATTTCACAGTGTCTATCCCGCAAATATGAAACATTTGGAATGCATAAAAAGCAGTAAAAATAGGAAATGGAGAGGTCTAATGGTAGGTCTAATGCAAAATTCTCTGCTTATGGAAAGAACCTGGAAAAGAAATAGCTGTAAATTGAATCTCTTCTACTCTGTGCTAAGCTTATCCAATCCCCAGCATTATTTCTTCCTTGCTTGAGGCTAGTGGTATAAATGGACAATTTAATAAATTATCAATTTATCAGTTGATAAATGAATAAAGGGCTATAACAGATAAGAGTTCAATGAGATACTGCAGACTGAAGTTACCGAGAGTACCTAGTTCTGTAAACATTACTCAGAAAAGGAACAACAGAAAACCAAGGTTTACAGTGCTGCAGAATAGATCATTGTAAAATATAGTATCAATAGTGCCAGATAATAAAGTGTAAATTTCATGCAACAGGATTGTCAAGAACTGGCACTAAAAATTAACACTGACATGCAGTGACAGTAAGAGCCTATTAATACTACATCCTGTCTCTCAAGGAAAACAGGCAAATCAGTCATTCAGCTCCCATGTAAAAAGCACATGTGTTGCCATCTTGCATATCTGATACCATCACATGCAGCAATAATTTATGTATTTATTTATTATTTCCTTTTAAGGCCACCTGACCTGGGGTCTCTTACGATGCAACTTTTAGGCATGAACTGAAAAGCCAAAGCCAAGAGATTTTTCCCTGTTGTATTCAGCAATCCCGGAACAGTCCAAGATTTTACTAGAGAGTAACTGATCATCACGTTATTCAAAGCCCATAGCTAGTTATTTGAACAGTTTGATTGGAAGTCATGCTTCTATGTCCTTGGTTTGATCCTGCAACCAGAGCTTAGTTTTCCCACATGTCAGAATGGCCAGCTGACATTGTAAGCCTTCTTGCATTGAACTGCTAACATTTTAGAATCAACTCCTACTCAAATTACTTTGGAGTCTCATCACATAAACTTCTTTTTTTAAAAAAAAAAATTCAGAACCTTTATGAAATTGGAAGAGCCAGTGTTTGCAGTATTGCTGTATGCAATAAAGGTAGTCCTCAACGTACAACCATTTGTTTACTGACTGTTTAATGTTACAATGACACTGAAAAAAGTGACTTACGACCTTTTTTCACACTTATGACTGTTTGCAGCATCCCTGTGATCATATGATCAAAATTTGGACGCTTGGCAACTGGTTCATATCTATCCATGTTGCAGTACAGTAGTGGTTTGCAAATCCCATTGCTACCGATTTGCTCGTGGGCACGCACACACTCATGACGCTTCTGTGCATGCACAGAAGCGTTCGGGCAGATGAGTGGAGCCTTCCGCTGCCACCGTTACTGGGGTGAACCAGTAGCAATCCACCATTGTTGCAGTATCCCATGTTATCACCTTTTGTAACCTTCTGTCTAGCAAAGTCTATGGGGAAGCCAGATTCACTTAACAACCATGTTGGTAGCAACAGTGATTCACTTAACAACTATGGCAAGAAAGGTCATAACATGGAACGAAACTCAATTAACAACTATCTCGCTTAATAACAAATTTTGGGCTTGATTGTCATAAATCCAGGAGTTTTGGAACTGGTTTGAATTACAATAGTGCTGGGATTGGTTATATGTCTACACATGCACTGCAAAAATACTTGGGAGATATGAAGAGAGCTGTATGTCAAAAGCAACAACCTCCACTTTAGATGCTTCGGTTGCTATTTTTCCTGTCCCCTTAGTGTTCTGCTTCAGGCAATGGAGTATCTTCAACCAGGAGAGAAAGAGAAACAGAGAGACAGGGAAAGAGAGAGACAGAGAGATAGAGAGAGAAAGAGTATATTACTGCATTCAGACCCCAACATGATGATTATGAGACTAAGCAGTTACATAGTTTAGTCCATTTCATTGGTTTGAGGTTTCTTGGTCTGGAACAGTGATTCTCAACCTATGGGTAGCAACCGCTTTGGAGGTCGAACGACCCTTTCACAGAGTCGTAAGACCATGGGAAAACACATATTTCCGATGGTCTTAGGAACCGAGACACCGCTCCTCTATCAATATAGGCTCAATATAAGGAGCCGCGGGCTGGCGCAACACGATTGAAAGCGACCTGAAGAGGAGGAGGCGGCAGGAGGAGGAGGTGAAGGCATCACAGCGGTGGCAGTGGCAGCAGAAGCAGCACCGGGGACTCCTCGGGAAACAGCCAAGTCCGCCACCCCTTTGCCTGCCTCCTCGCCTCCCTCCCCACCGTGGAGACAGACTAGGGGTCAGCAGCACCAAGAAAAGAGAGCCGCAACCAACGTCTGTGTGTGCTGCGAGGGAGAGGAGGGGGAACTACCGAAGACTGTGTTGCTTTGGAGAAAGGCATCCAGTGGGGGTCACCACAACATGAGGAACTGTATTAAAGGATTGCGGCATTAGGAAGGTTGAGAACCACCGGTCTATCAACATCCGAGAGAGAGAGAGAAGAGACGATCTCTAAACAGTGCTTGTGCCAGGACGGCACAAAAAAGCCCCTTGAATGATGGGAATTATGGGAATTGAAGTCCGGTAACACACCCACAGGTTGGAGAAAGTCCTTTGGGTCCTGCAGTAACTTAGTACCTCCTTTTCGAACAGGTGAAGAGGAAGAAAAAAGGACATTGGAAGCTTAGTCACCCCAAAAGTCCACCCCCACTTCAGTATCCTTCTGGGTACAGCAGAATTGGTGGGGAGGAGACCCTGTCATTTTAGCAATCTCTTTTTTTTCCCCCATTCATTCATTCATTCATTCAGCCAGCACAAGCTCCTGGCCCTCTCTGAGGTCCAACTCACTCCTCCATCTTCTCCTTCAGCGTGAAAAAGACTCACCCCAGATCACATGAGTTGCTTGGAGAAGGCAGCCAAATCCCCAGCTCTAAAGATCTCCTCTGGTCTCTATCTCACGGGTACCCAAAGCATCCAGTCGGCTTGAGCTGGTGGGATTTTACGCGTCTTGACAAGGCACCGGTCCTCAAGATTCCACTCCTGGCATGCAGAAAGGTTCTGACGCGTTCCTCCTCCAGGAAACCTCGGTCCTTCCAGGCTGTGGATTGCGGCAGCTCCTTCAATCTCCCTCAACCTGTTTCTTTGGGGCCAGATTGCGAAAGGGAGCAAGGAGTAGCTTTTGCTATTCACACCTCCACCTTGCCAGCGGAGAAGCACCCCAGGAAGCAAAACCAACCCTAACCAAACTCTGGAATTATTTTGAATGTGGGTGTCCTTTTTTTCCCCCGCCCCCCTCTTTCCTTGAATGTTCAGGTTCCTTTACTCAAATTCCGGCTTCGGATAGTCCAGGTTATCCCCCAAAGATGCAAACAAGGTATAGACACCCCTTATAGGTGAACATGCCTGCATTAATCATTCAAGAATTGATGACGATAATGACGTTATCCATTCAGACATGTCTGACTTTTGGTAATCCTATGGGACCAGGTCTCTCTGGATCTTCCGATCTTGCACCACAGGTAGTTCCTCGACTTCCGAGCTCCAGATTTCTGTTGCTAAGCGAGACGGGTTGGTAAATGAATTTTTGCCCCATTTTACAACCCGGTTCTTAAGCGAATCACTGCAGTTGTTAAGTTAGCAACACGATTGTTAAGTGAATCTGGCTTCCCCCATCGACTTTGCTTGTCAGAAGATCGCAAGAAAAGGATCGCGTGACACCGCAACCGTCATAAATACCGTCGTAAATGTGAGTCAGTTGCCAAGCTCCTGAATTTTGACCGCAGGGATTCTGCAATGGTTGTAAGTATGAAAAACGGTGCTAAGTCACTTTTTTTCAGTGCCGTTGTAACTTGGTTCACTAAAGGATCTGTTGTAACTCAAGGACTACCTATATCACTCTTAACCCGCAGTTTTAAAATTCAGCCTTGCCTTTTGACACCAAGATCCTAAAGTAATGGGGCTACCCTTGAAGAGCATTCGGAGACTTCAACTGGTCCAGAAGGCAGCCGTGCAAGCCATTGTGGGTGTCCCTAGGTACACCCACGTTTCACCAGTTCTCCGCGAGCTGCACTGGCTTCCTATCAGTC
>JANHFM010004404.1:57684-72349 GCA_032468115.1 Grayia smithii
AAAGTCAGCTTATTGCCCCCAACAATCTGGGTCCTCAGTTTACTTACCTCAAAAGGATGGAAGGCTGAGTCAACCTTGAGCCTGGTGAGATTCGAACTTGCACTATGCATTTAATGCAGGGTCAGTTCTACTTACCTTTACTACCGGTTCTGATGATGCACGTGCTTTGCGCATGCTTCGGAGCGCGCAGAGCGCGTGTTTGGTGCACATGCACTTCGTGCACCAAATGGGCGCTCCGCGCATGCGCAATAGCTTTTTTAGGGGAAAAACCCTCAAAAAAGTGTTCTGTGCATGCGCGGAGCACACAGAGCACCAAGAACGGTAAGTACGGGCGCGCGGGTGGGCCCAGCTGCCTGTCACGGAGAACCGGTTCGGTGACGTCACAGCATCACCGCTACCGGATTGCGCGAACCGGGAGCAACCCACCACTGATTTAATGTTGCATTTAGATGTTGCATTTAGCACCTCCTGCTACCAGCCCTACTTTTCCACCACAGCTTCTGTAGTACGTGCCACAACATGCCAAAGCAACATTATGGTTTACAAATCTCAATAGGTGGGTTTCAGATACTCAAAGCCATAACAGTCAAACCACATTTTAGCTTCAGATTTCATGTCAACCCAACCATTATCTTTTTGGAATATTTCCATGGTAAGGCTCAAGCTGCAATAGAAAGAATTACATGTCTGGCTTGCCACTTCCCCAGGTGCTGAGAAGCTCAGCCATCTCTGCAGCTGCTGCACACTTGCTGATATGAAGTATAAAACATCTATGGAGGAGGGAAGGTTAAATTCAGTGCAGATATTTTGCAAGACACGAGGGGAAAAAAGGCTTTGTCAGCAAGTTGTACTGAGATATTAATCTAGGACTAAAAGGGAGGATAAAGAAGTAGCAGGCAGTTAATGTCAGGAAACAATAACACTAATACTACGCTAATTATTATTTTCCTCTGGGCTACTAACATAGCTTAGAAGCGTGGGGCTGGGGTGGGGTGAGGAAAGCCAGTAATTTATGTTAGGAATTAGAGGATACATCTGCTTCCGGAGTTAGGTTAATCAAGTCTGTCGCAGGTTTTGTTCTTCTGAAACTTATCTTCTTCAGATAGGAGTTTCCCCTATTTTTAAAATTTATTTTTACCAAGCAGTGCATGTAAGCAGTAGTGAATATTACATCATTTGGTAACAGTGCAAAGGAGACTTCTGAAGGGGCAAACTCCTGCTGACGTGGAAACAGATTTTTAAGAGTGAAAATGGGCTGAGAGCCATATTTTATTGTGGAATGAGTGTCTCTTATGTTCGAGTTAAACCAAATCAAAATGTTTATAAATAAGTCTGCCTTGTGGTAGAATATACAAAATGTTACCAGAGATTTAGCAAAGGGAAGTACAAATTCTTCCTCTTTTTATGCAACTTGGCATTAACTCTTTCACTTAAAAAGCCTCTGTTCTAGTTTTCTCTGAGATCTACCTATACTGGACACAAAACAGGATTGTTGTTTTTTCATATAGAGAAACAGTCTAACTCTGGGTGTTGAGACAGGAAAGGCGTTCATGTGATAGCCTTCTTAGAATTAATACCCTTTATGTGGGACATTTAAGGATGCATATAGTCTGATAAATATTGATAAGATGGTAACTGTAGAGATGCCCAATTTACTCCTAGTGCAGTGCTGGAAGAAATGTCCATCTGGGTTCAGTTCCAAGTGGGGAAAAAAGACACTGAAAACATGGTAGCTTCTTGGAAAGATGGTTTTTAATGGTGAACAGGATCACATGCCTTGATAATGTTGGATGAAGGAACAAAGGGAAGAGATGCTGAGAGTGCCTGAGTTTTATACCCTGTCTGGGCTTTTGAATTTGAGCTTGTATTCTGATTGGTTGTCAGACTCCCATGGCACCATGCAGGAACAGCTCTGTAGGCTGTCCTGAGTCCCAGGCTTGGTTGAGCCTTGCTGGATGATGTAATCTTCCCAGGTGCCATGTGGTGAAATGGGTAAATCCTCTCATATCCTAAGAGCCATGTCTTAATTCATCACCCTGGAGCTGAAGGGGCAGGGAGCTGCAGGAAGCTGCTTTGTTTTTAAAAACATGCTTCTCCTTTTCTTATCCAGGAAACATAATATTCTGCTTTTTTAATATTTCCTAAAACATTTCATTCTTCTAGAAGAGGGATGGGTGCTAACTTTCTACAGCAGTATAACATGAGCAGGAGCTCCAGTTCTTTTAGCAAAACAAAGCTGTGGAAAGGTAGTTTTTGTTTTTCAAGATTCTGCTGCCTGCTGGAAAATCTATCTGCACTCAGTACATCTTACGGACAGCTTTGGTCAGGACTTCAGAAAATGTCCAAAATGTCTTTTCAATTGAAATTCCTTCTCGGCTTCATCTTTTGTCACCACGCCAAGCTGTACAGTTGTTTGGGAATTCCAGTATGATGGACAAAGGAAGTCCCATACAGAGAATGTGGTGCCCTGCTTTGTTTTGTTTGATAGGAGTTACAGAAAGGAAAGAAAGTTGTTTAGTTCATTTTCCGAACCTACACACAACCTGGGATATAATTATATGATGCCATCTATACTTGATTTTGTCATAAATCTTTACGAACAGGGAGTATGCTATATGCAAAGTGTATACAGTACTGAAAGTCACATTATATTAAGGATAACTGCTGCCAATATTTGAGAGAAACGCACACATAAAAAAGGCAGAATGCCAGTTGTTGAAAAACTGAGCAGAAGGATGGTGATGTAGTCATGTCCTGCCTGTGGATTTCCCAGAGATGTATGGTTTTGTGGAACCAGAATGCTGGCTTAAAAAAGGCCTTTGATCAGCTCCAGTGTCAAACTTTTTAATGCATTTATTGTCTTAGCATATGGAGAAGGGAAATATTTAGCACTATTGTAGGAAGTGCTTTGGTTTACAAACGCCTTTCAAAAATTGAAACATTAATGCCTTGTTTATGGAGTGCCTGAATTCCAGCTATTAAATTAAGGTAGTAATACATTGCCACTGATAGTTAGTGTTTGGCCTGCAATGAACTCTAGATTATAGTATTGTTAAAATTAAAGGAATTCCTGTTCCCCACTGTTATTCTTGGCTGGGTGAATATTATAGGTTTTTCACTGCAAGCAATGAATTTTCTTCAGTACAAATTTCCTTCAATTCATCAGTGGAGATTTGGCTTGTTCCACTTAGACTTTGTGACTGGCTTTTTGGATAAAATGTGAACGTGCAAGTGATGGTGGGGGTGGGGTTGTCCAGGACATATTATCTTAGACATTTTGTTCTATTTTTGTTGTATGACCTTCCTTTGCCAAGGTTTCTGCTCTCCTTAAATTCCTCAGATATATTTCCTTCACAACAGCCTGTCTTGGCATAGGTATGTCTTTCTGTGTAGATATTCCCACTCTCCCTTTCTCAGTGTATTACTGCAGAGCACTGCTGAGTCTTCCTGCAAAAAGATACAGCTGCTTTAAAAGGTTGCGAAGGAGGTGTCATGCTTGTCCTTTCCTCCACACTAAATCAGCTTTTCAATTATTTCCAAAATATTGCATAGGCTATATTACATCTGCAATACAATATACATGTACGCGCGCGCGCACGCACACACAGAGCTAAAATATTGAACTACTTTTAGAGAATGGTACTATGCATACTCCCAGAGTGAATGGGAGCTAGAGCTTAATTTGGGAGGCTTCAGGACTTTTAAGAGTTGACATGAAAGAATCCTTGTATGTAAGTTTAGAAAGTTTTCATAAAAAATGAAAATTATTAAACATATGTTAATCAAAACATTCCACTGCTAATGCTAATCTTTTAAATCTAAGCATAGGATGTTTTTCCTGTTTTTATTTTAAAAGAAGAATGAGTTCGGATATTAAATATTAATGATGGGAATTTTGTTTGTCTATGCTTCCATCAATTTTGGATATTATATATTACAAAAAGACAGATTTATTAGAATAACTAAATATTTTTGCTTAATGTTTGATTGAACCTATCCATCAAAAATGTCCAGTAGACACAGAATATGCAACTGGTGCCAGGGTCCAATCCTAATGAAGAATGAATTTCACTTGTAATGGTTTTTGGTATCCTTTTCTGAAATAGTGCTCTCCAGATATGTTGGATTACATTAACCCAACTAACAAAAATTTGGGGTGTGTGTGTAATAGATAACTGAGAAAACGAAGAAAAAAGTCACACTACATATGCAAGCAGTCTTCTTCACTTTGCATGTAAAATAACTCAACATAATGCTCTTTTTTCTGGTTCCCTATTCAAACACATTCATGCAGGTTAAAAATATTGCGTTCATTCTGAGAGGGAAAAATCGATCCTTTAACCATGAAAAATAACTAAAGAACATATATAAGCATCGTATACATCTATTAGGCAGTTATGTACATACAATTACTCTCGAGACAGTATTGTATAAAAAGCATACAAACTTCACAGTTAACCAGCCATAAATAATCTGACAGAAATATTTTAAAAGTTATCAAATACAATCTGCATCCTGTTTCGTTTAGCATGGCCCACCCATTCCAGTCAGTGAAAAGAACCAGATCTGTGATTTTTCTCAGCTGAGACTATATTCTCTGTAACTTTTCAAAATGCCCTACATGGTCCTTTGTCTAAATACTCAGTCTACCAAGGTTCAACCTTGCCTTTGATCTTGGATAGATTGGGTGGATAAAGGAAAGGAGTTAGGAATATCTTGGGGCTGCCTACTAACTACAGGGTCTTTTTGTAGGCAGCCCAACCGCTGACCTAAGAATCCAGACTGGGAGCAAGGTTTCTTTGTCAAAAAACTAACAATTCTTAACCTGTACAAAGCAGCCAATGGTTCCGTTAGAAATTGTAAAATAGGTTAAACAACTGAAACATAACATAGAGAATCTCTGCCCTTTCTGATGTTAATGACCCACAACATCTGCCACTGTGAGCAATATTGAAAACACTGAATTGTGGTTTTGGGAACCATTGTGGTTAAAGTGTTGGACTGGCTCAAGGGAGACTACGTTCAAGGTTACCTGCAGTCAGGAAAGCTTCCCAAGATATTTTAGCCAAGCATTAGTAGACCAAGCTACCATAGAGGAGTTTTGTGAGGAAAACTGAGAAGGCACCAATATGAATTGTACTTTAAGTTCCTGAAGGAAAGATGGGGTATAAATGTAGCAGAGAAATAACTAGCAAGCAAACATGTAGAAGCTAAAAAGTTCCTATCCCTGAAATCTGATCTCCTTCACTTACTTATAAAGAGGTACAAAAATGTGGGTTATGGGACCCATGCAGTCCATTATCAGCCTTTTTACAATTCTCCAGAATAGATGGGCCAGCCGGTTTTATTTTGGGAGGCTTCTGATGTTTTAGGGAACTGGGATGTAGACTTGTAGACATTATTTCACCCTTTAAGACCTCAGGCTTTGGAGTTATGCCCCACTCAGATCATGGACCTGGCAGGCCACATGAGATTCAGTGCAGCTGTCATGGTGACTGAAGTTCTGCAACTCTGAGGTATAAAAAGGGCAAATAGGAGAAGTGCATAATAATACTTTATAGATTTATAAATCAAAAACTTTCATAGGTTTGACAATAACAGGATAGCAACCCTTATAATGCCCCCTTGATCCATTTAACCTCTGACCATAAATGCTAAGTACTTCCCACCCTGTCCTTTACAGCTACAGTTTCCCTGACTCATATCAGGAAACAGGAACTGCAACAAACCAGGAACAATATAATAAACCACTCTTGATTAGTCTGTAAAATGTGGTATGTGCTTAACATGTTCTCTAGAATCCTCTTAAGTGTCTTTCTAATGCTGCCTGGTTATGGATATATTGAGAAGTTAGTATTTTGCTAGCTGCAAGGCCTAAACAAACTGTATAGGCCACAAGTAAGATTGGTTCCATAGGAATGGTCACTCGCTCGTCATTTTGTGTCAGAGAGATGAAAATAGGAATCAGAAAATAATTCCCCATTTTAATACCAAGAGTCATTGGCCATTTGTAGGATTCTGCTGTTTTAAAAGACAAGAGAAGGTCTGTTCATTACAAGGAGTGCATATTCCTTCTTGGCTTAAGACTTCTGGGAATTGAAGTCCACAAGTCATAAAGGGGGTCATAGTTCCCCACCTGTGCTGTAGTGGGACAAAGGTTCTTATTTTTTGGTGGGCATTCCACCTTGAGAACTATCTCGTCACTTTTGCAGAATCCTATGGTAACAGTTGTGAGCCATCCAGCATCTATTCACTTACTTTTGTTTTTTTACTAAATTCATTATATCATCAGCTACTCAGTGTCCTAGCTATTAACAATAAAAACATAAAACACAAAAAGATATTAAAATTAAAATAATCAAGGACTAAAAGCCTTTTAAAGTCCCACATTTTGGGGCCTTTTAAAAATCTGACAAATTGGTTAGTCTCCTTTGCACAGTAGGGAGGGCTGGCATCTTAGTCATGGAATGTATGGCTTTGAAAAAGGCTAATGGGAGAGACAAGTTGGATCTGGATTGTAACTGGGACTAATGGAGCTTAAACCGTTGCTCCCTCCATGGTGTGGTACTGAACTAGATTACTGGTAGCACTGAAGACATGATGTATTGTGTTTAATTTGGTCCTGAGAATAGTAATTTTTAATACTGCAAAGCCAAGAATGATAAAGATTTCAGTGTTTGTGAGTTTCACTCACAATATTTCAGCAAGTAATTCCCACACTAGACAAAATAGGAGGGATTCTTGTTGATAAAATGAGACAGTTGGAGCATGTGCAGTGAGAATTGGAGCAACAACTTGTTCAGCTGTTTTTCCCCCCAGAATATATAATAGTCCTTTCATAACCCATAAAGCTCCACAGAAAGCAGAGATCAGTCTTTTCCTACAGGAAGCTACCATCCTGCTTGGTTCTGAGTCCCTGTTTTGACTTCCCTAAACTATAGTATAGATTGTATCTGGGATATTGGTCCAAATACATTGGTTTAGCTATACTTGGGTCAGTTCTGAACTTCGTGGAACTAAAGAATTGCTGCGGTTGCCATCCACATTCTGTTGAATAAATTTTCATGGGTTTTTTCCCCTTTAAAATTAACTTTGATTTATTCGTTTATAAATGTATATATACCTTATCTTCTGGGTGGTTTACATCCGTCAGACAACAAAAAGGAATACTTTCCTGGATTTTCCATTGTTGGTAATACTATGCAATGATTCCACCCACTAAGGATTTGGCTTGCCACCAGATTTCAAGAAACAAGTGGTTTTCTAAGAGAGATTTTTTTTTCTAATTTGCAACATGAAGGGTTGGTCCTATTTGCTTTATAAAAAACATACTGTTGTAAAAAATATAAGCCGTTATCCATATTCTATTTGAATTACAATTATATTCAGTATTATTACTCATTTGCCACATCCAGCTCAGCTCTATGCCTCTTTCTTCTTTTAAATGAAGTAGCACTTCAAGAGAATAGAACTATGGGGTTTTTTCGGTATATATAAGTGTATTAACTAATAGCAAGAGCACCACCTGTTGACTTAAGGCCGTATCTATAAGACCTGTGCAAATCAGCCCTGATTCAACTTGGATTAGGGATTCAAAAGTAGCACATTTTGATTTGAGTTTGTGATTAGACTAGGATCAAAGGCCATCTAATTAGATTTGCCCTGATATGAGATCTAATTAAAAGCAGTTTTATATAATGAGGAAAAAATGTCAAAAGGCAAGATGCTGCTTCGTTTTTTTGGCAGAACAGGGTGAAAATAGCAGAGATGTAGACCTTTTAGAGGCCATTAATCCTGCCATGCTTCAAGAGTTATCTTCTAGGATTTTATCACAATGAATCTCTGATGCAAGAAAACTTGGTGAAGAAGTTACTGCATATAATAAACATTAATAAGAGAAATTGTATGTAATATGCAAGTAATGCCTGGGAGCCACTTCCTTGTGATGGATGTTTAAAATAGATGAAGGAATACTGTAGATACAGTAAGTTACCAAGACCAATTGAATGCTATTCATATAATAGTCTTAAAATTATGGAATCACGGAGTTTAAAGGGACATTGGAGGTCTTCTACTCCAGCTACTTGCCCTGAGGAGAAATCAGACAACTGAATGTCCATCCTTTGCTGAAAATCTCCAGTGATGGTCTCCAAAACTCTGGCTCTTTCATTGCTTCCTAACTTTGCCTAGGTGAAAAAGAAAGCAATGCTTTTCATCTTACAATGTTACAAATAAAAGGAAGAAAATGTTCACAAGAAAATTTTGCATAATGATGTTTATCTGATTGATTTAAGAACCGAACTTCCACAAATCTTCCAGCCAAAATTTACTGTACTGTATTTATTTACTTGGGCTTCTAAGTTGTTCTGAATGGCCTAAAGCAGGGGTATCAAACTCAATTTAATTGAAGGCCACATCAGGGCTGTGGTTGACCTCGGGGGGAGGCTGGGGGAGCGTGGCTGACTGGGTGGGTGTGGCCAGGTTGACACCACTCACTTGGTGTGGCCGACTGGGTGGCCATGACTGACTGGGTGGGCGAGGCCATCTTGACGCCACTCCCCAAACTGCTGGCATGTTTCCTCTTCGCATTGGGTACAGTGGTGGGTTGCCCCCGGTTTGGTCCGGTTCGTGCAATCCGGTAGCGGTGATGCTGTGACATCACTGAACCGGTTCTATGCGTCCTGGACCATGCCACCCCCACGCGCCCGTATTTACCGGCCCGGTTGTGGAGCACACAGAGCGTGCTTGTGCGCATGCGCAGAAAACGTTTTTTGACTTTTTGGCCAAAAAAAAGCTTCTGCGCATGTGCAGGAGCACCCGTTCAGCGCGCCCACACGCCGGACGCATGGTCCACGTGCCCCGACCATGCGCAAAGCGCGTGCATCTTTAGAACCAGTAGGAGAGGTAAGTGGAACCCACCCGATTGGGTAGCTTGGGCCGAAGCCATGCTGGCTAGCCCCTTACATTTTCCAAGACACAAGACTACATGGTGGGCTGGATCCAGCCCGCAGGCCTTATGTTTACCCAAGTTAAAGAATGCCAAACAGGGTTAAAAACAACCTCTGATAACAGTCTTATTCGCTCGCGAAATTTTGCGTGCATGTGCTCGCTTCGCTCGCGCGCGTAAACCGCGCTACCGCGCATGCGCAGGAACTTTATTTTAGAAAAAATCGCCGAAAAAGCGCTCTGCGCATGCGCAGAGAGCTAATTTTTGTGATTTTTTAAAAAAAAGGTGAGTTGGGGCACGTGGGTGGGCTCAGGTCCGGGACGCTGCGAACCGGTTTGGTGACATCACAGCGTCACCACTACCTACTCGCGCGAACTGGACCGAACCGGGGGCAACCCACCACTGAAGCTATCCCAAATAAAGGGACCATCACTGAAAAAGCTCACAGACAGGATCTTTTAAAATAACCTCCTCGTTCAGATTTCTCTGGAGGGGAAGATTCCATCTGGAGAAGATGATCTCATAAGTCTCCAGTCATGAACCAAGATGATACCATCCAGTACTCACATATAAACTACAGTCTCTTGAAACAGTGTCACAAGACAGAGCTTCATTTAGCTTGCTGCTCATAGGAAGTAGTCAGTGAAAACCCTTTCTGAAGACCATTTCTGCGGATCCATACAATATTACAAGAATGTAACTTTCTTTAAAAACCAGTAAAAATCCAAGAGGACTCATTTAAAACAGTTATTGATGAACTGCAAAGGTATGAGATGAGGGATGGTAGTTCAGCAAATTAGGCTGGCCATGAGTTTTTCAATTTGCGATTCAAATTGAATATGGATAACGTCTGGTATATTGAGAACCCTTTTGTGGCAGATACACAAACAATTATATATTTAGGGATGTTTATTTGGATTTCTCTTTGAGAGCCCCCACATTGGCTTACTTTTCTTTGTTTGCAGAACAAGCGGAGTCACAAACAGGAAGGGATGTCAAATCTGGAGCAAACTGCATTTATTTCAACAATCAGTAATTAAGATTGTAACCTTCATTTCCATTTGAAAATCTAACAGTAATTTATCGGGACAATTAATAGTCATAAAATAAAGAAAAAATTCTTATTCTCAATGAGCATGATTTTGATCAAGTAAACACAGGTTAGAGAAAGGAAAGGTAATTATGTACGAAACAAGTAGTGAAAGGAAATAAAGAAGACAATTACCTTTGAGTAATCTTACAATGACTTTTAAGTATCTTTTGTATACTACAGTATACTTCAAAAAAAAATTGGAAAGAGGTTATTCCCCTACAAGCCATTAGATGGCAATATTAATGCTAATAAACTTAACTAATACATGCATCAACCAAGTTACCTCAAAAAATCTTGTCCTCTGACAAGAAGGCAATAATTTTTATCTTCACATTATAATAGAAGCTTCCTAAGCTTCCTAGATAAATTTCTTTATAGAATAGAACAAAAATCAAGGTACCTTTAAGTCAACCCATGCTGGCTCAAAGCCTTGGGTCCATTTACCCAGTTTGGTTTAACTGGTCTTGTGGTAACTCTTGAAATCAAAGTTCTTCCCTAGTCCTGCTCCCTGTAAAGGGGGAAAAAAAAATAGGGATTGCCCCCAAGTCCTCAAGATGTATTCTGTTATTGTGCAACTGTTCATAGCTCTGTTTTAGGTATTAACGTTAAGTATTGGCAATTTATCTTACTTTAGCTCTTGCTTGTTCAGTTGGGCCTGAAGAGAACCAGGATTGGAAAAAAACACATGAAGTTATTTAAGATTGTTGATTTGGGGCACATTTTTGCTGAGCTGTGTTGGACTTGAGCATTACTGAGCTTTACTCCCCTTTCTTGTGACTCAACAACTGATAAAACATACTTTTGTGTGCCCCTCAGATTCCTAATGGACTTCCATTTTGTCTACTCCCAAGCTGAAATATGGACAGTATTACAGTCCTATCTGTGTCCTTTTCATGTGATCACACGATGAAACAGAAATTTCGGTGTAGTGTTGAAGGTGTTGGCCTAGAAACCAGGAGACTATGAGTTCTACACCTCCCTTTGGGAAGTGGATTCCGGGCCATTCACTCTCTTTCAGCCCAACATACCTGATGTCATAGGGAAAATAAGAGAAAGAAGTACTTAGGTATGGTTACCATCTCTAAGTTGACCAAATATATGAAAAAAATCAGGAGAAAAATCTAGTCATCATCATTACACTGAAGTCTTGTCTTGATTTGTTGTGTTATAACTCCCATGGAAAAAACTCCCCCTTTCTCACATGACTCTAACTCAGTGGTGGGTTGCTCCCGGTTCGCCCAGTTCACGCAATCCGGTAGCAGTGATGGTGTGATGTCACCGAACCAGTTCTCTGCACCTGGGAGCTGGGCCCACCCATGCGCCTGTACTTACTTTTTTCCTCCGTTTTTCTGCTCTGCGCGTGCGCAGAGCGCTTGTTTCTAGTTTTTTTCAAGGAAATTAGCTAGTGCGCATGCACGGAGCACGCGCCAATGACGCGCAAAGCGCGTGCATGAAGAGAACCAGTAGTAAAGATAAGTAGAACCCACCCCTGCTCTAACTGTATCAATACACACACACACACACACACATATGAATGATATGCAACAATCTAAATGCCCATGAAGTTTCTCTAATTGATTTCATTTATATCTTTCAGAATCTCTGAATAGAAAACAGAAAACTGACCCACAATGATGGCCTTTTCCCCCCTAATGTTATATTGTCATACTGAACTGAGGATACATTAATACTGAAACTTATCCAATGAATACTTTGAATGTTCACAGGGAGTTTCTCCCTCTGCCCTTAATTTAAACAGGGTATAATTCAGAATTGAAACAATGACATCTTGTTCAATCATGTGCTAAATCCATTAAAATCTATTGGACATTTTGTTTGCTTATTAATAACTCTTAGAGCTTCTGAAAGAGAAGAACTCTTGTTCTTTTTTTTTTAATGAATAGTTGAATATCTTATTTCTCCCTGTCATATGAACACCCAGAATAGTTTGAAAATTGCTCCTGTATTCAAAAGATCTCATTCTGAAATGTCTTTGTGCCTCCAAACCAGAATTTCAATAATAAATGGGTCTTAAAAAACTATTAGTATTCCTGCTTATCTAAAAATGATCCCCTTCTGAATATGTCAATATAATAGTACTAAGACTAGACATGATCAAGAAATAAGTACAATCCTGCCTTCCCCAGATTATAGATTTTTTTAAAAGAAAAAAAATGGGATACTCTCCTATTCTTAGTACCACCAACTACAGTAGTGTTACGGCAATTAACAAATTAATTAGGCCAAATTTTAAAATATATTAAAAACAAAGTCTATTTGAAAAGATGTGTTGATTGCTTTTAAAAAGCAATCAAAGCTAGAAACCCTATTATAACCCACCAGGCATTTATATTGGGCAGAGTTAAATAAGTCACACATAGCAAAGATAAGTTAATAAATTGTATCACTGTTTTAGTGATACTAAATATTTACTGAGACCTACAGTGTTAAAACCTACAGAATGTCCAGCTAAACTCTGCAAGTAAGGTTCTAATCAAATCATTGAACGTAGCTAGAAAAATCTGGGTGCACTCACCATCGGATCGTAGTCCGTGTTGTCTCCCGGGGTTGGTTGTGCGGTGGTGGGGTTTTCTTGGATGTCTTCCGTTGGGCTGCAGAAGATGGGAGATTGGCTGGTGAAACGGCTTGTTTTGGCCAGGGTTTTTCTCCCTCTGGTTGCACGGGTTGGAGGTTGTGGACGTGGTCGTGGTGTCAGTGTGGGACCCATTTGGCCGCAGTGGTAGCATCTCAGTTGTGTAGGGGTTTTTTACGGGCGTATCACCGTGGTAGGTCAGGTTGGGAGTGTCGGTTGGTATGGTTGGGGAGAGGGTTTGTGCCAGGCCAGACTGCGGTACCGCTGTAATTTTCTGTCAAGGGCGACAGCGTTGTCATACCAGTCCTGGAGTGTGTCTGGTACTGCTCTAATTTCGCAGGCCGTTGCAACTTCGGGGTGTATGGCATCTTTGAAGTATTGCAATATGTTGGCTTCGGGCCAGTGGCCCAAATCTGCTGCTATGCATTTGAATTCCCAGACAAATTCTATTAAAGGTTTGTTGCCTTGTTTTATTGTTTTTAGTTGATCTTCGCTTTTTCCAACTTGGTCTGGGTTGTGGAAGAGATTGATCAGTAGTGCTGTGAATGCCTGTATGTTTGTCAGTTGTGGCACTCTTTCTCGATGTAGTTGTGCAATGAATCTGGCCGCTTCTCCTTGTTTCATCGAATTAGCTATTGTCTCAATAAGTTCCCGGTCTGATCTGTATTGAGTCCCATATAGTTCGATGTGGGCATTGATGCGGCTGATGAACTATGGGAGGTCATCTGGTGTCCCATCAAACGTTGCCTTGAAGGGGATGCGTTCACGTCTGGGAATTGGGATGGGTTGTTGGGGTGGTTGTTGTAGTGGTAATCCCACCTGTGGCTGTCCCAGCCAGTTGGGAAGCAGTAGTGTGTGGGTGGTAGGATGTATTGTCTGTTGCCGCCTATGTTGGGTAGGTAGCTGTGCTGGCCATTTAAAAGGTTGTTCAGTAGGTTGGCGTTCTGGCAAGTTAAAAATTTGTGGTTGCTGTTGCAATAATTGTCCAATAAATGGGTATTCCAGCCAACTTGCTGGTTTTGGGGTTTGCTGAAATAATTGAGCTGTCAGTGGGTTTTGCCAATTAAAAGTTTCTGTCTGTTGTTGCAGTGATCATCCAGCAGGTGGCAGTGTATGACTGTGAGTCGACTCTGACTCAGTTAAGGATGGCTGGAAAAATGCTGATGCAGTTTGGACAGGCCATTCGAGTTTCTCTGATGGAGCGTTCCATTGGTGGAGGAGGAATGGGGATTCTTCTTTCCCGGGGTGGATTCTATTGACATTGGATCCAGCCTAAGCCTGGGTAGAATGCCCACCCTGGAGGCGGTGGTAGGGGAGGAATTGGTCACGGGGCATCAGCTTGAGCTTGGAAAGTTATTTCTTTGGTTTGCTTAACCTCCCCTCCCTGCGGGATGTGTGTGGCTTTTGGTATCACCCCCTCAAATTTGAAGCACAGCTTCGGCAAAGTCCACTTTGATGTCTCCGCTTGGGAGAGGGGTGGGGGAATGAAGAGGGGGGGTTTCTCGCCTACCTGCATCTGTTGGAGTTGTTTGTAGAGGCAGGTCAGCGAGGCTGTTCTGGATTGTGGTGGGACTTCCTCCTCTCTGGAGTCTTCTGAAGGTATGACTATTGGAGTTCTCCACTCCGTTGGAGAGGTTAACAGAGAGTCACTCACTTGTTGAGGATCTGTTGCAGAGGCAAACTGTCCGGGGTAAAGGGGGTGGTCAGAACTTGTGGCTCCCATTTGTGAGGAATTTGCCCTTCGTTTCTGCAAATTTTCCACCTCCAGCTGCTCTAGAAGTTGCTCAGTATTCGCGGGACTTGGAGCGGAGCCTGGGTGGGGCCCCTACCTCGGAGCAGTTTGATCAGGCTCTTCCATTTCTTCTCAGCCCTGTTGCAGGAGCTGCTTGGAAGTATTGAGTAGTGGTTTTGGAATAATGTCAGGGTTCCAGGATCACTTTTGTTGAAATAAAACTCATCTCACCTTCAGTGTTCAAAGTCCATTTTTATTCAACTAGCAACCTGGCACGTCCCAGTGAATTCCAAAACTGAA
>JANHFM010004406.1:10369-20675 GCA_032468115.1 Grayia smithii
CTATTTTTTTACTTGCATTTTTTACGTGCTTTCGAACTGCTAGGTTGGCAGAAGCTGGGACAAGTAACGGGAGCTCATCCCTTTATGCAGCACTAGGGATTCAAACCACTGAACTGCCAACCTTTCGATCAACAAGCTCAGCATCTAAGCCACTGAGCCACCGCATCCCGTAGAATATAGAAAAGCCATCAAAAGCAAAAAGTGTTCATAGCAAATATTTTCTAAAACCTTTAAACATGAGTACTTTTTAAAGGAAGCCATTAAGTTATACTGGTATGGAGAGGTTGGTCCATTCATTCTTATCTATCTCTCATTATGCAATTTTTTAAAATTATATATATATTAGGGGTGGGTTCTACTTACCTTTGCTACCGGTTCTGTAGGTGCACGCCCTTTGCGCGTGGTCGGAGCATGTGGAGTGGCCGTTTGGCACGCGCGCGTGCTTCACGCACGCACATACCGAACGGGCGTTCCTGCGCATGTGCAGAAGCTTTTTTAAGCAGAAAAAGCTCAAAAAATGCTTCCTGCGCATGCGTGCAAGCGCACTCTGTATATATATATATATATATATATAATCTTTTTTGCCACTACACATTACTGAACACCCCTACACAGTGAAGTAATTAATCCCTGCACCCAGCAAAGTGGTGTGACAGCTTTGACATCTTGACATATTTGAATTTTATGTGCAGGAATGTTCTCTTATGGGGGCAGATTGCATTTGCTGTAAGTCACATTTCATTTTCTGTTTGGTGAGTTTCCCACTAAAGAGATGTTATAATTGAACAATGTTCTTTCCTCTTAACAATGGTCAGACTGTGAAACAAACTGTGCTTCTTTAAACAAAGCTTTGTTCCTGGTCTTTTCATAGCATAGGTCTAAAAAGCACAAGGGGATTTACAAGCAAAACCCTGTGTTCGCCCTGTGGGGTAGTCAGGCAAGAAGCACAACCGGAAGTACTACTTCATCTTTATGGTAAGGTAAAGGTAAATGTTTCTCATATCTGACAGTAGGGGGCAGTGATCATCTCATTCCTTAGCTGAGGAGCCAGCCTTGTCCAAAGACACTTCCAGGATCGTGTGGCCAGCATGATTATATATTGAGTTCGGTGGTGAAATCCGAACCGGTTTGTTACTGGTTTGCTGGCCGCGCATGCACGCTGCACTTCAAACATGCACTGCGTGCGCATGTGCAATACACATCAAACATGTGCTGTGCGCACATGCCAAAAGGAGGCTTGGGAAGGTTAGTAGAAGAGCGAGGGGGGGGTCAGCTGTGCAGCGCAGTTTAGCTTCACTTAGAAAGCAGGATTTCCTGCTTTCTAGCAAAGCTAAATCCCATGGCACAGCTGATCATGGGAAATACTGGTTCGGAGAAACCAGCAGCTTTTTTTAAACTACTGGTTCGCCTGAACTGGTAGCCAACTACCGGTTCGCCTGAATCAGTAGCTTTTTTTAACTACTGGTTTGACTGAACCAGAAGCTTTTTTTTTTTACTATCAGTTCGCCCAAACTGGTAGTTTTTATCACTACCAGTTTGCCTGAACCCAAGTGAACCGGTAGCATTTCACCCCTGATTGAGCTGCACAGAATGCTGTTACCTTCCCACTAAAGTGGTATTTATCTACTTGCATTTTCATGCTATTGAACTGCTAGATGGGCAGTAGCTGGGACAAGTAACGGGAGTTCACCCTATTGTGTGGCACTCTGGTCTCAAACCCCGACCGTCAGCTTTCCAGCTGACAAGCTCAGTGTCTTTAATCTTTGGTAAGGTTACATGAAGAGAATCTTGTAAGATGAAAAGTCTTTCTCCCTTTCGTCTCCCTTATTTTCTCCAGAAAACTAGGAAGGCTCCCTTTTGAAATACTTTTCCCCCCTCCCCTCTTTGAACGAACTGCTGGTTGTTGAGTTCTGCCTCTCAAAGTAATTCCTGCGTATCACTACATCCTGAACTAGCCTTGTAATCAAGAAGAGGAGAATAATGACTAGAGAATGCTAGATTGGTAGACAATAATCTAGAAATCCTTATATAGAATGAAATAAGGGGCTATCCACTTTTTATAGGGCATCCTTCCATAAGACCACTAGAAAAATCTAGAGGTGGCTACAGAGTGGGTGGGAGGAGGAACACTTTAAACTAGATGTTGGGTTGTCACTGGATAATCAAATCTTTTATCTTTACTTGTGTAACCTTTCCTCTGGGTGTCTGAATTATGCCTGTTATCTAGAAAAAAAATGTACAGTAGGTGCTGATGGAGAAGGGTCTGAAAAGAAGGAATTCAGTTTCTAAAAGAGACATAGAGAATGTGCACCCCCAAGTTTTTGTTTGTTTGTTTGTTTGTTTGTAGTTTCTGCAGCCTCCTGTAACCATGACTGCTGGAAATTAATGGCACAGTTTGTCACTATTACAAGGCAAGAGACATAGGAGAATTGTAGCATAAAATAACCATAACATCATATAAAAGAATAAGATAGAATTCTGTTCCAGAGATCTGTTCACTGAAAAGATGTTCACTGCTACATAAAGCAAATAAAACATAATTAAAAATGGGGGGGGGGGATGTACAGATCATTTTGCTGGATGAGGGCAACTGTGTAAAATTAATTCCTTTTTTCTCTCCCCCCCTCCTGCATCTATGTGGGGGGGAGGCACTAGATGGAGACAGAGAAAGAGAGAGAGAGAGAGAGAGAGAGACAGACAGACAGACAGACAGACAGACAGACAGACAGACAGGAATTGAAAGAAGGATTGAGAAGGAGGAGAGGAGGACAGAAAGCAAAATAATAATGTATCAACAAATTTATATAATATATCAACAAACTTCAATGCTTTTGTTGTGTTTCCACACAGAAATGTCTTCTAGTCTGTTTTCAGAATTATTGGAGCTTTTCTCTATCATTCTGGTCTTTCAAATGTGTCTGTATTTCAGTACCAACTTTACCTAAAGCCATTCCCTCACTTATTCTCTTCTGGTTTCTTTTGTTATTTCTCTGGGTATATTCACTCACAAGTATCCTGCTTTCCCTCCTATTGAAAAATGCCTCTGGCCTCATCTTTTTATACTAATTCTGATGGGTAAATAGCAAAACAGCATTGTTATCACTATAAATTACCGGCATACCTAGGAGGGAGTCTAGCCAAAGGCTGTCATTGATCTAATGAGGTGTGCCCAGACATGGTGATGAGACAGACCTCCACTATTGACCCTGAAGTGACAACCACTCTGTAAGAATGTTCAGTTCCAGAAAGAATGAAGAGGAAGCCAAAGTAAACTGGATAATTATTTGAAATCTCTCCAACCAAGCTTTTGAGAGGCTGGAATTAAAACCAGAGGTGGAGGATGCACAGGCCAAATCTCACATGCTGAGTATTTTCTGCCACAGGAAAGTTTGACATTTACCTTGCCTTTGGACTTAGTAGTGCAGACTGATGCTTTTCTACTGCATGCTGATCTTTACCACTCTAAGCCATTAGCTTTTCAGCAGATAACCGAGCATTGCAAAATCAAGTCACGTTGGCGCCTGGTCAGTCCCTCTCACAATTGCATTGCATTCTTCAGGCAAATATGGAAAGAAAAGAGAATGTGCCTGAGCTTTAAAAGAAAATCCTGATTTGTTCTTTTCATTTCTTTGTGTAGAGTTTGTATCTTTTCCAGTGCTTTGCTTCCAGCTGCTTCATTCATGGTTCTTCAAGTGGAGAGCCATGTGCTCTTTTCATGCCTGAGCTTAGGAGAGGAAGCAAAACCTCATTCTTCAGCCACAACTAGTAGCCAGTCTTTTTGCATTTTACTTTGAAATTCATCAGGGTCATTCTCTTCTATTAGAGTTCACATCACTGTCATCAGACCGACAGGAAGTAGCCAAGATGCAGGGTTTTCTTATGTGTGTGGACCTCACTGATTGCTGATAATATTTAAATTGAATCTATTGGCAAGGTTCTTGCTGATTATAATGATACTGTTAAATCCAGACACGAAAAGAGAGGCAGGACGATCGTAGTGAAGTAAACAACTGTTTATTGCAGAGAACAACAACAAAATAACTACGAACTGAGAACTGCCCAAGGCTGCAGCTCCTTTTACCGAGAGCTGTCCAGCCTGTCAGCCACTGATGCTTGTTCATTTTCCCGCTGGTGGGAAAATGAACCAATGAATGAAGGCTGATGTAAGACTCACTCCTAGTTACATATTCAACAAATACGATGGTATTTCAGGAGGCACTGAATTCAATCCACTTGCTTAAAAAGCTTTGTTGGGGGGGGAAAATCAACATAATACAATCAGCAGCAATAGTGTTTTAAAAGGAGCATTATTTATTAATATTGTGATTGTTATTAGAATGACGCATAAAAACACTGAAACACTGAACAATGAAGGAATGCAATACAGATATGTATAATAATACCACAATTACATAAGTATGATTAATGTAACAAATATTATTAATATTCCTATTATTATCTGTATTTAAATGAATGATACCCAGATGCCTCACTGTTCCTATAACAATATTGATGTATATCCAGAAATAATAATAAAATACTAATAATAATAATTTTAAAAGGAGCATTATTTATAAAGTGTGTGTTTCTGTGGATTCTCTTGTGCTGAAGATACCTAGATGTATAAAAACATAGATATTTCAACATATAATTAAAATATATTTTAAAAGGGTAATTAAAAGCCAAACTGTAACACAATCAATGGGTCAATTGTGAATGGAGAATTCAGACAAACCACCTCTTCCTTCTACCACTGTAGATTTCAAGAATAAGGAGGATGAATCCAGAATTGTACAGTACAGACCAGTACTGTACAACTCTTTGGGTTTGTTTCCACCCTTTGGAGCACCTTAAAGGTTTATTTCCATCATGTATATAGCAGCAAATAGGAGAAAGATTTAACACAAAAGGACATATTAGACCAGAGTATACCAGCAAATGGGCCTGTGTGAAGCAATATGGAGTTACTTTGAGGAAGAGCTTCTTATCACAAAATCAACTCCATTCTCTTAATCAAAATGAAGAGGTAACACAAATTGCCTTCCTCCTGCTCTGCAGCTTCCTCATAACCTTATCTCTTTTTTAGCCACCTCCATCACTTGCAGAAGCCAGAAGAAGTACTAGACAACCAAAGCATCTGCACCAACTTCTGTAACATTTTGCCAAAGGCTGGAGAGTTTGGTTTTTGAAGTGCTGGAGGAAGCAAGGAAGGGATTAAGTCATACAGTCATTTATATGCAACTGTTGCACTTTGTTCTCGGAGGTGGGAATGTTCCTTTCAGGGGTGGGTTTCAAAACCCATTGCTATTGGTTCACTCATGAGTGCGTGCTCAATGCTTCTGCGCATGCACAGAAGCATCCGGGTGGGTGGGCGGAGCCTCCCACCGCCACTACCAGTTTGCCCGATCCAATGTGAACCGGTAGCAACCCATCACTGGTTGCTTTGCAATGCAATATCAAGGGAGAGTAAGCCTTGGATCTTGCATCTTTGGAAAAGCAAGACATTCTCTTAAACTTTGATCAGAGACCTGGACCTGCTCATCATAGGATTGAGTGTTTAGAGAGAAGGAACTTCTGTCTTCCTGAATAAGCCTATATAACAGATTAGCAAATTAACAGAGTTGGAAGGCACCTTATAGGTCATCTAGTCCAACACACACACACACACACCACTCAAGCAGGAGACCCTACACCATTTCTGACAAATGAAAATCCAATCTCTTCTTGAAAGTCTCAAGTGATGAAGCTCCCACAACTTCTGAAGGCAAGCTGTTCCATTGTATATATGTTATATATATAGATTGTGTTCAGTTGATAATTTTTTAACATTTTATCCCAGAGATGGCAATCTCTCTCTCTCTCTCTCTCTCTCTCCTCTGTGTGTGTGTGTGTGTGTGTGTGTGTGTGTGTGTGTGTGTGTGTAAAGAAGTTTCGCAGCTTTAAAGAGCTACTACCATAGCAGTAACATGGAAATCAGAGACAAGGAACAGACTAAGAATTTTTGCACGCATAACATTTTAATTTTTTTCCTAATGAACATTTTGTTGCAGCCAATAGTGTTTTGCAGGGGATCTGCAGGAGTGGGGAGAAGTCAAGATGTATGCTTCACCCCTGCAACTGAAGCTCAACCTTTTAAAATGTGCATCTATGTCAGAAAAGGGTAGAGTTTGATCACACAGTCGCTGCCATCACCTGGACTTTATGGACCTCCCTTGAGCCTGGTGTTTTGTTTTGTTTTGAAAAGTAAATGAGTGTAAAGCTATTTTTCAGCTGCCATGTCAATAACTGTAATGAGATGGACTTTTACTTACTTAACCATGTCTTCTTTTCTACTGAAAGAAACATCAGAATAGAAAATGCAAACAGAGGTGACTTTAGCTGAGAACATGAAACATCTATTCCAAACTCCTGTTTCAGTTTTAACTACCATCTATTATTAATCTTTCTGCTTTGCTTCCTAACATGCAGCCTTGCTTCTTCCTTTGTACCATCAATCTCATTCTCAAAACCATTTCTTCTCCAAAAACTACACAAGCTGGAGTGGGAGGGGAGGGCAGTTACATGTTTCAAGGCAAATTTATTAACCTACCCTGCCACAAAATGTGCCAAAATTCAAACCACTGAAAAACCTGTACCCTGATTAATTTATTTTTCTCATTCATAGGGGCTGAAGCTTAGACTCAGGGCAGCAAAACTGGACTTATATACAGCATATTTTCTGTCTGTATGTTTACTCATCCTCATCCATTTTGTACATGCAGTATTCACTGTGCATTCTATAAATTGCAGGTATCTTCTTTTTGTCTTCTTTTCTTTCTTTTTCTTTCTTTCTTTCTTTTTCTTTCTTTCTTTCTTTCTCTCTTTCTTCCTTCCTTCCTTCCTTTCTTTCCTCCTCCTCCTCTTCCTCCTCTTCCTAAAACCTATGTGGGCATTCAGAAACAATAGGTCATTGGCCTTACTTCTAACATATCCATGAAACCCAATTCTACCACTATCCCTGAGCCTGGTCTTCTTTCAAAAACCAGCATCTGAATAGAAACTCTACTTGCATTCATGTGAATGCTCCAAACAATCAGAGGACCTCATTCACTTTTAAAATGAATTCAGTGCCAAGAATTAAAGTTCAGAACCTTGTGAATTGAGAAACAAACCCTCCTTTATTAAAGTGTGATTTGTTTGAATCTATTGGATTTCTTTTTCCCAGGCTGTTTCCACCAGGCCTAAGAATCCATTTAACTGATAAATGACCTCTTCCACCTGCTGATTATTTCTCTCTCAAGATACTCCTCCTTCTCTATCATCCTCAAAACCATTTTTCACAGTCCCCAACTATGGATAGTCCAACCCACTCATGAATAATTTCCCTGGCTGTTAGAGACAACATCTGAAGGCCATTAAGTCATATTTTTTTTTTCTACTCTCTTTAGTTTCATTAGCCTGGTTGGAATTGTAGATTTCATAGAATTCCAATCTCATATAGGTGGCAGAACACTGAAACTGTCAGAAAAAACAGTATTATTACTAGTGCTTTGCCAAACTTTTCACTCCCTGGGTTTTGACATATTCATACACAATGGGGTGAAATGGGGCAAAGTAAGAAGGAAAGGTTTCAGAAAATCCTTCCATTCTGTTTCAGAAAGACATTAAAGAATTTATTGCTCTTTTTTTTCCCAGGGGATGAAGATGCCAAAGTAGGGAGCTTGGCCATGTCATGCTACTGATTACTTCCCAGTGTCATCTTTGATTTATCTGCAATGAAGTGATGCATATCCTGGAGCAGTGGCCGGGATAGGTCTGGATTAACAATCAGCCAGGACAGGCTTAGTAAATGCTATGAAGCCAGAGAGAAAGAAAGAATTACCTGAATTTTGGCTCATTCTGGTTCAGGTGGGAGTTCACAGTGGTACAGATGGTGGTGGTTTGTTTCTCTCTATCAAGCACACTGAAAAGTCAGGAAAAAATGTGCGATTTAGCATTAGGTTATCATATGGATGCCAAGCTTCTGCATATCTGCTTCTTACCTGTGGAAAAGGTGGGACAGCAGGAGAAGGACAATTGCTTGGGAGGAAACTCTGAAATAAGACAAATTGGATGAGGGATTGTTAAACACACGCACACACATGCACACACACACACACCATTGCTGGGGCCGAATGGGGTTGGTCTCTTCTCATTTTCTTTTGTTTTGCAGTATAACTGAAGAAGTTAAGGTGAGAGTGAAGAAAACTTTATTCTTTCATGTTATGTTGCTTAATTCCCTCCTAGATGGAAGTGTTGGAGCTTGTATCCTGGAGATCAAACTGACAGAAGAGAGGTGGAATTCATCACTCACATTTTGTCTGCCATCAAACAGATGTGGGAGGTAGAGCATTCCTGATCTTCAGAAATACCATCTTGTTGATGAAATCCTCCATCTAGTGGTATGCCCATTTTCAGTTCATTCTGTGTTTGGGCAACCAGGGCAGCACAGTGGCAGCACAGACAGCAATAGCAATAGCACTTAGACTTATATACCGCTTCATAGTGCTTTTACAGCCCTCTCTAAGCGGTTTACAGAGTTAGCATATTTCCCCCAACAATCTTGGTCCTCATTTTATCCACCTCGGAAGGATGGAAGGCTGAGTCAACCTTGAGCTGGTGAGATTTGATCTGCTGAACTGCAGCCTGCAGTACTGCACTCTAACTACTGTGCCACCTCGTCTCTCATGGTGTAAGTAATAAGTAATAAGATTTTTACTGAAGAAAGTCTTGAATCTGGACATTTTCCACAGTCCAATCCAATGATTTGACACTTCAACATCTATTAACCACAAGGGGGCAGTAGGATATAGTTAAAGAATTGAGGATTTACTCTATGACCCCTCTGTCTGCCAAATGACCTTTGCCTATAAGATTGGTAAACTAAGATTAGTTCCTTCTGCCTTTTTCTTCTCAAGCAGACACAAAACATATACGCTTATCTCAGTATTTCTCAACTTTAGCAACTTTAAGGTAGGTGGACTTCAACTTTCAGAATTCCCCAGCCAGCATGAAAAAGTTGCTAACCTTTCTTTTAGTAGGGTATAGCTAGTTTTGCCTATCACTTTCATGTATCTACAGTAAATATACCTCTTTTTTGTGATCTACTAGTTATAAAACCTGCTTCATTGCTCAGATTATATTCTTATGCTCAGGAACATTCACATACACCCAAAGACCACTTTTGTATAATCATAGGGAAACGTGATAGGAAGATGATAATCTCAGTGTTCCAGATGCACCTAAATGAAATCAAATGTGTATCGTTTCAATCAGGCTTTCAGCTGGAATTGTTGATTGAAAATCTTTGGTTGCGTTGTTGGTATGTTGGAAACTGGAAGAGAATGATTCTACTACCTTCACTAGGTCCCTTGGTAGTTTTAAGTAAGACTTTCCAGAACATCTGATGGGATTGGATTTTGGAAGCGTCCAACCCAGAACTGAACTTTGTGGTATCCACCTCAATGCCTCTCTCCAATCATTCATGCCCAGTTTTTAAAGTTGGCATGCCATCCATATTACATTTCACTAGATTGTTTATCAGAATCCTATAGGGAACTTTGTCAAATGCTTTACTGAAATCAAGATATACTATGCTTACAATAAATTCCCTCAATTCATTAAGGTAGTTGGCTAATGAAAAAAATGAAATAAGATTAATCTGTTCTTAGGTTCCAGTAAGTAAACATTGCTTTTGAGATGCTTAAAGAGAGTGGTCTGTCTATAATTTCTTCTAAAATTTTCTTAGAAATTGATGCTAGGCTATTTCAGCTCATCCAATTTGTAAACTGGGTTTCATGCAGCATATATATATATATATATATATATATATATATATATATATATAATGTATTTCATAGGAGGATTTTTTAATGTTTATTCAGCTTAAGCCATTGGTGAAACTAATTTTGGTTATTTATGTGACTTCTGAAAGAATGAGCTAAAATTATATGTTCTAATATATTAAAGGAAGGTCACTTAAAACAACATGAAATTATATTCCTAAAAGTAATTTATTTCCTTAAAATAAAGTTATTACAAACAGAACATGTTTCATTTACATTGGGCATTTGACAAAATATTTAATAAATGTCATTATAGTCACCTTGCTGCTGGCAATATAATTCAGGAGTACTTTATATGGTTTGGTTTTAGTCCTAAATTTTTGGGTTGATTTTAACAGAATTGTTACAAAAGCAGCTTGTTAAAGAAGCTTCTTTCTTTCTTTCTTTCTTTCTTTCTTTCTTTCTTTCTTTCTTTCTTTCTTTCTTTCTTTCTTTCTTTCTTT
>JANHFM010004406.1:71919-85288 GCA_032468115.1 Grayia smithii
CAAGGGCCTTGTGAGAAAAAATGCAAATCATGATTAAGCATAGTTTGAAGCTATCCAAGGTTAGTGTTACAATCAGAGCATATTGCATCTTGGTTAATAATGAAAAAGAAATAAGATAGTTGTGAAAGCTAGTAGAGCATTCCTAGTACATAGTTTGGAAACCAGAGTAATTGGAATTGAAAAGAATTTGAATTTGAAATAGAGTTATGTACATATAATGATCATAGCTAAAATGTATAAATTGTTTCTAAGGTTTAGAAAAGAGGATGAATATATTAAAGATTGTGTGATGAAGTGGACTGTAAATGGATATACTATTGGAAGATCTGAACTACCAGACTGGGGACATGCAGAAAATCAAACAATGTGGTCACCAAAAGTTCACACAGACTTAGTGGCACATAATCATTCTCAATCAGCCTTAAGGAACATCATAACAATGTCATAGCAATCTAACTATCCTTCGGGGACTCTATAATTTTACCACTAGATGTCATTCTCACTACAGAGTAAAGATTAACTGACCAATTTCTTAGTTTCTTATCTGAGAGTAACACAACACCCTCTAGTAAATTATCACTTCGACAGGGTGAGAAGGTTCTGAGACCGATGCTGGCACTGGTGGGAGTTGGGAGCAAGGTCATTCTTACTGGTAAATTTAAAAGGAGGGAAAAATCCTAAATGTAATATACAAAGGGGAAAAAGAATAAATAGAGACAGTGGGAAAGCCAATCTACCTATGAGAAAGAACTGCAAAATCAAATCCAAAACAAGATAATGTCAAACTACCTTTGTGTCAGGTGTGCCTCGGTTCAATATTCAAAAAAGAAAACTTGGCTTGTAGAGAAAAGGTACTTTTACTGAGTATGAACTGAATGCAACAAAAGGAAAGCAAAGTCTGAGGCAAAAGGCACAAAAATCATATATTAAAACAATCCCTTCTTCCACCCTCCTAAGTCCCCCAGGGCAACTGTCCAATCCACATCGGCTCAAGGTATCATGTGGCCCCTTCCCTTAGGAGGACCCATCCCTTTGGTATGACAAGACCGTTAACCTTGATAGTTATCAGCTCTCTCTGCAGTTGTAGTGAAACTGTTAGAATCTTCCTCTCTGAGACGTCTCCTCCAGCACACTTCCCTCCTCCTAAATCCCATTAAACCTCCCCCTTCCCATTTCGATGGCAGCCGAAAAGCAAGCATCTTGAGGCTGACATTCGGCCCTCCTGCAGAAGGGACATCAGTCCTGGAAGAAAAGAAAAGACAACACGAGAGGCAAGTGCATCAACAGGGTTCAACAAAAGTGGGGACAGGGATAACGGGTCATGGTTTCTTGGGGTATTTACTGTGAAATTTTTTCCAAAGTTTAGGGACTCTGACATCACGTTCATTCACCCTCTCCGACTGAGAGGAAGGGAAGTGATTCCATGCAATGAGATATTGGACTTTGCCTTTCTGTTTTCTAGAGTCAAGAATTTCTTTCATTTCAAAATGTTGTTCCTCCTTAACAAGAAGGGGTACTGGAGGGGATGATTGGTTTGGTCAAAAGGAAGGCGTGATTTCTGGTTTTAGCAAACTGACATGAAACACTGGGTGAATTCTCTGAAGAGTTTTGGGTAAGTCTAGTTGAACAGTGACAGGGTTAACTATGTGCACAATGGGAAAAGGGCCGATATATTTCGGCCCAAGCTTTTTAGATTTCTGAGTAAATACTTGGTGGACAGGAAAACTTTGTCACCGACTTTATATTTTTTCGGCACCACCCATTTTTTATCTGCTTGTTTCTTGTGCTCATTGTGAGAGTCATCCAGTGCCTTGCGGGCTACCAGACAGGTAGACTGGAGTTGGTTGATCCATTCAAGTAATGAGGGTATTTGGGGTTTCTCCTGGGGCAATTCTGGGATAGTCATGCCCAAACACCAGTTTGAATGGGGTAAATCCAGTACTACTATGTATAGAGTTATTATAAGCTACTTCTGCGAACGGTAAGAGATTTGTCCAATTATCTTGTTGGTAGTTAATGTAGCAATTGAGGTATTGTTCTATGACCAAATTGATCCTCTCACAAGCCCCATTTGTCTGCGGATGATGGGCAGAGCTTAACCCCTGGACACAGCCAATCAATTTTAGGAACTCATGCCAAAATTGGGAGGTGAACTGGACTCCTCGATCGGAGATTATACGTTCAGGGACTCCATGTAACCTGTAGACATGTTGTATAAACAATATAGCAAGACTCTTTGCCAAGGGGATCTTGGGATAGGGTACAAAATGTATCTGTTTGGAGAACAAATCTGTAATCGTCCAAATCACTGTGTTGCCAATGTGTTGTTGTTTCTGGTAGTTCCACAGGAGGGGCATACTCGGTTTAGGTTTAACCTCTCCTTTTGTTTTCAACAGATTAGTGATGGGTAATGCGATCTGAGCAAACAACGGGATGAATTGTCGGTAAAAGTTAGCAAATCCCAAAAAACTTTGCAGCTGTTTCCGGATGCATGGAGGTGCCCACTCCAGCACCGCTCTCACCTTCTTGGATCCATTTCTATTCCCTTATAGGATATGCAGTATCCCAAATAGTCAATTTTGCTTTGGTGAAATTCGCACTTAGACAACTTCACATAAAGCTGAGTTGCGCGGAGTTTCTTCAGAAGTGCATGTACTAATTTTACATGTTTGGCCATGGTCTCCATGTATATAAGAATGTCATCAAGGTAGACCAGCACCCCCTTGTATAGGTGGTCATGTAACACCTCATTGATCAGCTGCATAAAGACTGCTGGGGCCCCTGGAGGCCAAAAGGGAGTACTCTGAATTGGAAACACCCCAGAGGACAGTTAAATGCCGTTTTCCATTCGTCCCCCTCCTTAATGCAGATTCTATAATAGGCTTCTTTCAAGTCCAACTTCGTAAAAATCTTCCCCTTGGCTACGTGGACTAACATATCCTTCATTAGGAGTAGGGGATACACATTTTCATGCAAATGGCATTCAGATTTCGATAGTCAGCACACAGGTGAAGAGACATCTTTCTTTTCTCTGAATAACACTGGGGCTGCTACTCAAGGCCTGGCAGGTTGAATGAACCCTTGCTTGAGGTTTTTGTCAATAAAGTTCCTCAGCTCCTCCAGTTCACGAGGGGACATGGCAAACATCTTTGGTTTGGGGAGTTCTACCCCAGGGAGGATCTCTATGCTGCAGTCCGTTGGTCTATGGGGTGGGAGCACATCTGATGCCTTCTCTCTGAACACCTCCCTAAGGTCCCAATACTCTTTTGGAATTTTCTCCTCCCCCACAATGCATTCATTTGCCACTGCTGCTACCTCCCTATCGGATTTGGCTACCTTCCACAGGTCATCCTCTTCCGAGTCTGGGGAAGGGGTGGAGCAGATGCGTAGCCACCCTTTTCTCCAATTCACCAATGGATTCCACTTCTGGAGGCAGGGTAGGCCTAGTATGAGGGGCCTCTCCATCCCAGGGGCAACAATAAACCTTAATGTCTCTGTATGGGCCCCCATCGTCATTTTGATAGGTTCGGTTATGAAGTGGGCATCCCCCACCCTGCTACCGAGCCATCCAACTGGCAAAAAGCGATAGGTACTTTCATTGACTTCAGTCTTAGTCCTAATTTCTACACTACTTCTGGGCTGATGATGCACCTGGTGCATCCAGAATCCAAAAGGGCTAACATCTTCCTCTGGGCACCTGATGAAGGTACTCTCAGTTCTACTGGGATGGTCATGGGCCCCCCATTTTGACTCACCAAAGGGTCGTCATCATTGTCAGTCTCAGTTCTGCTGTTGTCCACGTTGGTCAGAGTTCCCAACTCCCCCTTGCTTGGGAAAGCGAACTCAATGACTTCCACTCCTTTCAAAGCGGTTTCTCACTTCTTCGGTGGTTGTCAGATTTCTTGCCACCAGCAGGGATCACTTTGGAGCTTTGTTTGGAGAAGCATTCTGCAGTCCGGTGCTCTTCTTTCCCGCACCTGAAACAGGCGGAGGATTTTGGCTTAGGAGTTGGGCCCCTTTCAGGGTTCGAGGGCCCTCTTTTGGGGGGGAGGAGGAAGGCTTGTTTCCAAGTAATTTCCCACAATAGCGACTTCTCACCAGGTTGATTTCCACCTCTGCTGCCAGCACATACCAGCGTTGTAGGTCTTGAGGGGCCCCACAAGAGCAGCATGTCTGGTATATGTCATCATTCAGGCCATCTTGGTCATTTTCCATCAGGGCACCCCCTCATATGGCACACCAGCTGGCGAAATTCTTGGGTGTATTCTGCTACAGTTCTCTGCCCCTGTTTTATGGTCTTCATCCTGATTCTGGCCTTCCTGTTAGCTAGGGGGTTCTCAAACTGCACCCACAGTGCTGCCATAAACTGGCCATAATTTCTGATTACGGGAGAATTCTCATCATGAAGGCCCACCCACCAGTCAGCTGCATTTCCTTCCAGGCACCTTGTGACGCATTGCACCTGGGCTGCTTCAGATGGAAAATCCTCCCCATATTCTTCCATGTGGCTCCATACTTGGGACAGGAAAAACCCCAAGTCCCTTGGATCCCCTCCAAAATTCACTGCTATGAGAGGGATAGTAGGGCTGTGGTGCCTTTGGGCTCTTGGCCTCTCCCCAGGGGGTCCCTAGGCTGCTCCTGCCACTGGGGCTCTAGCTGCCACTGCTCTCTCAGAATGAGCTCTAGGGATTTCTTCAGGGTGTGCAGCCGCTTTCACCCCTCCCCCCAGCTGTTCAATTTCCCCCGGCTCTGGCAGAGCGTACCTTTCACGGGCTTTTTGACTTTCAAAAGCCTCCTTCAGGAACTGCAGGCCTTGGGTGAGCAGGGCTTGGGTCTTTCTCCTCTTCCTACCAGGCAGCCTCTCCCCTTCATCTTCTGGTAGTTGTTACCCCAGAGGCAATTTCCTTCGAAGGCTCCTTTCTCCCAACTCTGAAGAACCATTTGGCTCTAGCAGGCTTCTCCTCCAGCTGTAATTCAGCCATTCTGAGGCTTCTCCCCCTCTTCTAGACTGTGGAGGAGAATAACCAGCAGCTCCCCCATCTCCCTGATCACTGTCCTGATCAGACATTCTTTGCTCAGCCCCCACGGCAGAAAGTTTCTCCGGGATGGCTGTTAAAGCAGACTTTGCTTAATGTCAGGTGTGCCTCCGGTCAGTATTCAAGAAAGAAAACCCCCAACTCCATGACTTGTAGAGAAAAGGTACTTTTACTGAGTATGAACTGAATGCAACAAAAGGAAAGCAAAGTCTGAGGCAGAAGGCGCGAAAATCATATATTAAAACAATCCCTTTACCCACCCCTTAAGTCCCCCAGGGCAACTGTCCAATCCACATCTACTCCAGGTGTCATGTGGCCCCCTCCCTTAGGAGGCCCCATCCCTTTGGTATGCCAAAATGGTTGACCTTGACAATTATCAGCTTTCTCTGCAACTGTAGCGAAAATGCTAGAATCTTCCTCACTTCTCAGAGACGTCTTCTCCAGCACACTTCCCCACTCCCAAATCCCATTTCACCTCCCCCCTCCCATTTCGATGGCAGCCAAAAAGCAAGCAAGCATCTTGAGGCTGACACAGAGTCAATGTGTGCCTTTCATTTAGAGAAGCAATGCAGAACACATTCCGAAGTCATTCGTATATTAGTTTTTTTTTATCCCATCCTTTTCCTATAACTTAAAAAGTTATCTCCAATTTGTGAAGAATAGAAGGTTATACCAACCACAATGGCTTTGTTCTATGTTGTGATTTGCAAAATGGTAGAGTTTGGTTTGAATCAAGTCATAATCTGATTGCCTATTTGATTTGCTCCTGTGACTTCAACAGAATTAAATGGCATTAATTGCCCAGGGACAAGCTTGTTCAATTCATCTTAAGAAACATACAAACTTTTGTTTTTAAGGCCTTTAACTTTGCGTGGTTGGAGGAGGGTGGTGGTGGTAAAAGGCTTGTTAATTTCTCTTGTTTTATAGGCATTATTAGGAAAATAGTAAACACCCTAAAGGGGTTTATTTGTAAATAAGAATAATAAACACCCCACCAAACAAAGCAGTTGTGGTGCTAGGAAATGAGCCTAGATAAACTTTAGCTCTTGCTGTGTGGCTATGGAGAGATTGCAGATATTTCCAGTTATATTCACTTTAGTCTAGCATTGTACCCCAACTTCAAACTATGAATAATTTAAGTATGTCTTATTGGAACAAGCTAAAAGTATATCCCACATTTTGTACAAGTGCATCATTAACATTAACCCACAATTCTGTCATCTTTCTACAACACTATTAACTAAAGTGGAAGCAAATCGTGCAGCCACATGGGAGGAGATGGAGGGGGGTGAGAGAGAGATAAAGAGAGGTTCACTCTTCTTCAGTAAATCGCAGTTTAACAAAACGTTGAAAATGCACAGTCACTTTGGTGGAGAGGCTCTTAATGGCCTCTTATGTACCAAGTTTTTAAAAAGGTCTTATTTAGCGATGGAGACTGTAAAACAATACTGTGTGGACTAATTGTTACTTAGATTTGTCTCTCTCTTTTTTCTTCAGAGTTATAACGTAATGAGAAAAAAGAATCTGTAGCAATTAATGGTCTATAGAGTTAGAATACTAAATGGAAATATCTCTTCATACAATGTGTAGCTCTGCCTGCTGCTGATAAGTGACCCAGCTGTACTGCCTGGTCTTAAATAATCAGGATAATTTTATCAGCATTAACAACATTTTCAAATTACTTCTTTGAATCCAGTCTCATGCTCTGGGACCCAGACTCCTGCCCAAAAGAAGCCAGATGGATAGTGACCCTTCCTCCCACCAATCAACAATGACATATTTGATTGCTCAGCAACAGAGGAAGTGAAGTCAGCTTCCTCCTGAAATGTACTGAATAATAGGAGCTTGGTCAAACGGTACCTACTCCTATCTTAATTGTGAGGCAGGGATGGGTAAAAACAGAATCCACGAGTATATTTTACATTTTAAGAAGAAAATTGAAAGTGTTGTTACATAAATGTTGGATCTAAGCATTAAATACCCATCTGGGGGTAATATAATGCTTGGTATTCCCAATTGCCAATCCCTATCTGACTAAAAAAAAAGTAAATAAATAAAATTCACACATACTTGTATTAGAGTTTATTAATATATGTAAATATTTCTCAGATTTATACCCTGTCTTCTTTGGCATACACAATAGTCCGTATCCATTTTTCTTATAAAAGCATCCCTATCAAGCTATCTGAAAAGAGTGACCAGCAGTATTTTGGAATTGTCCAGGGAAGCAGACTAATAGAAGCAGCATTGAAATACATGCCTTGCTCTTTTTGTACTTGTGCTGTGCTGTGCTGTCCCGTGTATGCACTGATGAGGGGAAAGATTGGAGTGTAATGCTAACTTCATCAGGTTAATGAAGATAGGACACTTCTGTGAACACTGTTAAGAATGCATTACCCAATTCCAGCCAAGCGAGCTTTAACAGCTAAGAGTGGACATGAATCTAAATCTCCTAAGCTTTGCCTTAACTCCTTAAATATGGTACTATATCACACCAGCTTTTCCTTCAGTACAATATGCACCATACCAAAGCAGGACCAACCAGGAACCAGTTCTCAAAAATGGGCAAATCTGAAATTTGCTTGGACAAGGACACAGTCAAGACTCATTAGCTCAATCCAACCTGCCAGAACTCAGCACAAAGAATAAATTGGTCAGTGATTGCCTGTGAATCTGTGATGCTAGCACAGTTGTTGCCAAAAATTATTTTGTGAGCACCTGAAGGACCACATATTGCTCAGATCTAATGTGTACAAACTAAGCAGAAAGCTTAGTTTTCATTCATTCACAAGAGAAAATATGAAGGAAATATTCTTCCATCTTATGCAATTTTGTCAAAGCCATTTCTATCAATGTATCTCCAGACACTTCAAATGAGGTGGCTTTTGGGTAAAAATGATGCTCTTCCTACTGATCATTACTAAACTATATTTCTACTTCCCAGCAGTGACAGTTCTAAGGCATTATTTAGCCAAAGTATAGCATTGATGTTTTCACATTTATTTGGCTTTGCCCATTTACAGTAGCATTTTTGTTGTTGCTGTTCATCAAAAATAGCCAAGGACATCATGTGATGTCTTGATATAATGTCATTTCTGGTGAATTGTTTCCATTGAGAAATGACCCTGGGCTGCTGTTGCAATGGATTGAATCAATGACAAGATTGTTTCTTCTTTTACATCTATCATTGTATGTTTTACAGGATGGGGGTAGGTAAGGCACTGGATGTCTCCCATCCATCACTTAAATCCTCCAAGAACTACAGAATAAGGCAAGAGATGACGAAAAGAAGGGAATTTCATCTGTTTTGATAAGAATACATATCTGGAAGCCAAGGATATATTACCCAATTTTGATAATAACCTCCAATATCTTATAGTGTTTTTTTATGTGGTTTTTTTTAAATGGGGGATTTAGAGTTGAAAATGTTTTGTACTGCTTGATTATGCCATCTCAATGCAAAGCAGGTTTTTAATTCAGAAGAAATAATATGTTAGAAATTGGAATATAAACAGGAAAAAGGGTAAGGTTCATTGCTGTAATTTGTTCAGTAACCATCTGTAAAGGTGAAAAGATTAAAGTGTTTATTTTCTTTAGTTTGGTCACCACAAATTGTAAAGGTAAGGCCTCCTTTGAATCTAACCTGAACCTAAATTACTTCCTGGACATGTCTTAACCCTTTTCTCAATCATCTTAAATTGACATGCCACTGCCTTCTTCTAAGGTACCTTTTTAATTTAATTCAAGAGTTGAGCTCTTGAACTTAGTTCAGTCTTTTAACTTAGATTAGATGCCCATCTGAGTCAAAGCCTAGCCCATTTATCCATAATACTGAACTTAAATTTACATAATAAAATATATCAAGGTAAACAAAAAGGATAAGTTTATTTCTTTTCCAAATATTTATAAATGCAGAGAGTTCCTCACTATTGTTTTCTGAAATTGTTCCTGCATAAAATAAATCAGTTTTATGCTCAGCTAATGTGCATCATTAAGCAACTAGAATGATAAATAAAGAGGCAATTTACAGAAAAGGTAATTCCTTTAAAAATAGGATTTCCCAGATATCAGGTAAGTTTTCTTTTTCTCTGCTAAAGAGGGTTTCAAATTCCCTAATCTATAGGCCATGAATTGCCTTTCTCACTTATCTTTCATGTTTTTGCTATACATTTTGAAGGATTAAATATTTTTATATACAAAAACGTAAAAAGCATCTAGGTCTCCATGAAAACAGATACAAAACAAATTGGACAATTCCAAAGAATGAAAAAAAAAGCAGTTTTCTAAATGGAGGGAAAGAACAAAAATAATAGTAATGTGCAATTTTGAAAGTGTCGATTGGAATCATCTAAGAAAAAATACATACAGATCTCACCTTTAATATAACAAGGGAAAGACAGTGAATCATGTTTTTCCACTCAATTCACTTTCCCAATGTGAAGCCTTTAAGAGGAACCAAACCATTCCCAAAAAAACCCCATAAAAATCAAACACCACACTTTCTTCTGACCATTTGCAGCAAACACTCAACCAGATAGAGTTCAGCCTTTGGGAGATACTACAGAAGATGTTCCTGCCACAGGTATTTCTGAGTTGTTTATAGAGCTACTAATTTTACCATGCAGCTGTCTAAATGTGATTTAAGGCACATGTCTGAAGACAGCTGATAAATACACCTTCTTTTCATTTTAAACATAAATTACAGAGGTTAAAAGATGGTGGTTTTTCCAGGACTTACCCCTTGCTGACCCTGAAGTACACCAGATAGATGAACATATGCATATATACAGACCATAGACAAAGATGCTGCCAATTTGCTGTTTACATATTTGAGCTCCATCTTTCTGTAGATTTAAATCTGGCTTTTTGGGCTTAATTGTAAAGCGGAATAAAGAAGAGACCAACTGGTGAGTCCCCAGAATAAACTATTAAAGTTAATGCAGTGATGATGCTTATGGGTGTTTGAATCAGTAGAAATTTACTCTGTTTTATTGTCTTCTTTAGTGAGTAATATTAAACATCTCTGTTTTGGGGGAGAGAAGGAGAAAGGAAAGGGAATCCATTAAGGTTCTTTCATTTATACTTTTATTAAGAGGCAGTCTTAAGGCATATTTAGACTAGGGATTAAGAAGTCCATGTTAAAATAAACCTTCAAACATGGACAATCTATGTTGTCCCTGTCCCTCCCCCCAACTCCAAACTTATTTCATTGAGGATAAATTGAAGGTTGATTCCCCTGTAAGCTGCCTTAGGCTCTGGGAGAATTTAAGGCAAAATTTAAATATAATAGAAATATTTATAGATAGGTCAAGAATTTGGACTTTTGGTTTCACAATATTTTACTCTACTCTACTCTACTCTACTCTACTCTACTCTACTCTACTCTACTCTACTCTACTCTACTCTACTCCACTCCACTCCACTCCACTCCACTCCACTCCACTCCGCTCCTTTCCACACTCCACAGTGCACTGGTTAGAATGCAGTATTGCCGGGTACTTCTGCTGACTGCCAACTGTCAGCAGTTCAGCTATTTGACTCAAGGTTGATTCAGCCTTCCATCCTTCCGAAGTCGATAAAATGAGGACCCAGATTGTTGAGTCTGTAAACCGCTTTGAGAAGGCTGTAAAGCACTGTGAAGGGGTATATAAGTCTAAGTGCTATTGCTATTCTATCAGATGAACTTCATGAGCAGGGCTCTGGAACCTCCAGGCAAGCATGCAGATGACAACATATTCCTGTGACCTTACAGATTTTCTGGAAACCCTGCTGCCAATGAGTCAACAGACACCTTGAGTGTCAGTGAATGAACAGCAAATAAATCAAAGGTTTCCACCAACTATAAGTAAAAAAAGGTAAGTTGGATCCTACCATATAAAGGAAACCTCCTTAATTAAGAATCTCTTGTCAAATTTTAGCTAGTGTTTTGACCAAAACCTGCCTCACCTAAAGTAACCAAAACACTTTGAACATACATCATTTATTTGCAAGCACTCAGATGCTAATATAATATATCCTGGACTCCAGCAAAACTTTGATACTTTGTTGTGAGGCCATAAGCATAAGCAGAACCAAGGCTTATATACCTTTAGCCCATGGCAAAGAAAAATAAAGGCTAAACAAAGAAAAAGGCCGAAAAAGTGGAAGTTAGTATTTGACATTGGACTATTTTAGATAAATCTATAACTGTGACCCTGTTATATATTCCTACCTACTAGGTCAGCATGCTAGCCACATTACTTGTGGTAAATACAAACCAAACACAATTTGGTTTTCTAGCCCACCAATTGGGTTTTCTTACCCTCACCACTCAAGGTCAATTCAGTTTGCTGTAAATGTTTTCTTACAAGAGCACTTTAAGTGCTTATATGCTTTTTTGGGGGAGTGGTTGTCTTTGTTTTCTTTTTTGAGGGGAGCTGGCAATCATGTAGGTAGTGCAGATTATATGTCTACAGCGGAGGGGGAGGGAATGTTTTAGTAAGATGTACATTCTGTGTTATAAAATGGCATTGCAAGGAGTCTATTTTTTAAAATGTAATGCCTTATTATTTTGATATTATATTATTTTATCCACATGTTATTCATATTTAAATATGAGCCAGCAGTGTGCAGCAGCTGCCAAAAAAGCCAGCAGAGTTCTAGGCTGCATAAAGAGAGGAATAGAATCAAGATCACATGAAGTGTTAATATTACCTTATAATGCCTTGGTAAGGTCACACTTGGAATACTGCATTCAGTTTTGGTCGCTATGATGTAAAAAAGATGTTGAGACTCTAGAAAGAGTGCAGAGAAGAGCAACAAACATGATTTGGAGGGAACTGGAGGCTAAAACATATGAAGAACAGTTGCAGGAAATGGATATGTCTAGTTTAATGAAAAGAAGGACTAGGGGAGACATGATAGCAGCGTTTCAATATCTCAGGTGCTGCCACAAAGGAATGTTGTACTTACCTGAACGTTCATTCTATGTGCTGGTGGGTCCAAGCATGGGTTTTCTCGCAGTCTGATTGGCCAGAGACTGAGTTAGAAATTCTTTGGCCATGCTTCCTGTTGCCGGGCGAGCCTTAGTTTTTTTCAACGAGGAAGAGCCAAAAGAAGATATAGCCTTGACACATAGACCGACCACTCCTGGACCCTGGACCAAACCGAGCCCGGGTGGGGTTAGACTCAAAAGCAGTGCACATAGAACAAATGTTCAGGTAAGTACAATTTTCCTTCTCCTGTGCGCTGCTTGGTGAGTCCAAGCATGGGATATGCCCAAGCTAAACAGAAGAAGCAGAGTGGTCCAGGGTCCCCTCAGCTGGCAAAACCTGCTGCAGGACATGCCTCCCAAATGCCACCTCCACCGACACAAAGCTATCCATCCTATAATTCCAGATGAAGGACAAAGGAGAAACCCAAGATGCAGCCCAGCAGATCTCCAAAATCGATGCTTGCATAGTCCACGCCGCTGTGGTGGCTGCACTTCTCATAGAATGTGCCATCAGTCGGCCAGGAATGGACCTGCCTTGACGGCTGTGGGCCAGCACAATGCAGGCCTTCAGCCATCGCCCAATCATAGCTGATGACACCATCTTACCCATGGACAGGGTTGAAAAGAAACAAAAAGAGCTTCTGTCCAGCGGAACTCGGCCGTACGGTGTTTATACTTACGGAGAGCTCTGCGAACGTCCAATATGTGCCAGGCCTTTTCACAGGGATGCCGTGGACGGGGGCAGAAATCAGGTAACACAATCTCCTGCACTCTGTGAAATAATATGTTAACTTTTGGCACAAAGGTTGGATCTAAGCGAAGAACAACCCTGTCAGGATGAAAAATACATAAACCCAGTCACACAGACAACCAAAAACACAACCTTGAAGGTAAGTATCTTGAGTGAAGCCTCCCCCAATGGTTCAAATGGAGGAGCCATGACCACCTTCAACACCACAGAAAGCTCCCAAGAAAGGTATCTATGCACAGTTGGCAACAAGTTGGAGATGCCCCGCAGAAAACTCCACACTCTCAGATGCCTTGTGAGAGACACTTAGAATTAGTTAATTAGGGAAATATTGTATATAAATGTAACACAGGCACACAATGAGATTGATTGAGATATAATTAAGACATATACTCACTGCAATATCTGATATTTTTATATGTATAAAAAAAAGTTTTTAATAATTTGTAAGTAGAGAGAGACACTGCCCCCTCCCCTGGAAAAATAGTTGCCAAATAGTTGCCAAATAGTTGCCTTCAGAGAGTGTTAGCTGACAACCCCTTGTCGACGCCCGCCTGGAGAAAGTCCAGAACACCAGGAACAGTGACCTCCGTGGGAACCAGGTGCTTGGAC
>JANHFM010004407.1:20508-31278 GCA_032468115.1 Grayia smithii
ACACTTAATGATAGTCATAGGGAACAAGTAAGCAATCAAATCATATTAGGAAACAGTCAATATAAATCTTAAGGATATCAGCAACAAGGTTACAGTCATACAGTGATAAGAGGCAGGAGATGAGTGATATGTTATTTCTATGTATATCACAGTTGAATCTATGAAGAAATTTAGGTAAAAAGTTATTCTAGTTTGGAGGTCAGCAAATATTCGGGGTATGTGAAGTGAGTCGGATGTGATTCAAACTGTTAATTCTCTAAACTGGTTTGGATTTCTGAATCAGACTCTTACCATGTTGTGATCAGACTTGGCAAGTTAATTTAATTTAGAGAAAATGCTGTTTGTTCGAATGCAAAAGGCCACTGAATCTTTGGAGCAATTCAAAGGCAAATGATTCTCTTTGATGATTCAATCTGAATCAATGTTCTGATCTGAAAAATCAGTTTCTCTTGGACACTTAAATAAACACTGAACATCTGGACTGAAGTTTTACACAGCCCTACTAGGTGTACCTCTATTTCACTTGAATGAAGTTTGGAGATTTTGGATAAACATTATATAGCAAAACTGGGAGCATTTCTGCATTCCCTTAGATCAGAGATGGGCAAAGCTTGAAACATAATGAAATGGTATATACATGCAGGTTACTTATATAGACATTCTGCACAATTGTTCATTTGTACAGATGAGTAGATGGTGGATGGAAATAGTAAAATCATTCAGCCACTTTAGGGAAAACTACATGTTGGCAGTAAACACATGCTTGGTGTCAAGAATTGTTTAACTCTTGTGATGAGGCCCCTCCTGATTCTGAATCATACAGCAGAATAGCCCCAGGTTTCTCTAAATGACACACAATGCTTGCTTGGCTTATGTTCAAAATTAGCTCATGCTGCAATCCATACTTAAAATATTTCATCCGTAGTCAATGAATGTAGGACCAACACAAAAGTTATCTGCAAGTAGGCTATATGCAGAATTCACTATTTATGTGAAACACGTGGTCGTGATTTCTGCCTGCCTGCCAATTCTTTCAAATAAAAGGTTCCTTTCTTACTCTGTATCCTATTAAATAATTTTTCTCCCATTTTTGCTACTCCCATAAAGAATCTGACTTTGGAGTTCCCTACCTCCCGATTCTGTCTTTTTCAGATGTGGAACAAAAAAAATGTCTTTTTTTTCCTCTGGCATTTCACAGTTAAATTAAACAACTGTGGTCATTCCCCCACCTACTTAAATACTGTATCTGGGGCTGTCTTTCCTTGCTGTATGGTTGCTGTGATTTGGTTAAAAAATTAGCCCTATGTTTTTTTGATGCATGTTTAAGTTTGAATGCATTTAATAATTCTTAATTGTAAACTGTTTTCAGAACCAGAACAACTGAGATGAAGTCTATAAATAGAGTAAGTAACTAGGTAAATGAAGAAATACTTCTGATTTCTCTGCCTGCTTGGATCATGAAAATGTGTGTGTGTGTAAGAACAGATGCCAGTGCTGGCCCTACATTTACAGAATGTGTGTAAAGTACTGTTAAGCACAGATTGTAGTCTAACATAGGCAACATGAACCTATACCAATTATAGAATTGCGAACTGATTTCAGATTGCACCTTGCTGAGTATGGTTTAGGATAAGAACCTGGCAATCAGACAGAATCTGCATGGTAAAAGCTAAGCAACTCCTATCTGATCCCATAGCCAACATTAGCATATTATAGTACCAAGCACAGGTTAATTTACAGAATTATGGGAAGGCTTATGTGTGTTAGTGTTGGAGAATGTGGGAACTCAAGCTATTAGAGCCCAATATATCCTGCACCATCCCAATACCTACAGAGATACAATTCAAGATCTCAATAGGAACCAAATCCAACTTTGCGAACAGAGAATGAGTTCAAGCTGGAAATGCAATAGACATTAATTTCTCCATCACAGCAAATCTGGAAAGAGTTTAAATCCCAACTCAGCAAAAATAACACATTTTAAAGTTTAGGAGGCTAAAATCTTGCACATTTTCTCTGATTCATATTCAAGCCATCTCTCCAAAGAAAACAAAGAAAGGAATGGTAGTTGAAATCTAAAATTAAACTTGAAAAATTCTTAAACGATGAGAAGGATTTTCTATAACTTTCCTTAAGGAAATGAGGCAATAGATATCAATCTTCAGATTAGCCAAAACTAGCTAACGATTTTATTTCTTGGAGGTGCCCTGGGATCATTTAATATCATATGAATAAGAATCGTTTTACATTTCTGGGTTTTATCTTACAAAAACTGACACCACAATAAATATATAAGCTTTTCAGGCCCCCAAAAAATCTTTCTTGGTTTTGCCCTATAGATAAACACATTTATTGTGATCGTTCACGATTTGAAACAAATCAGAACCCAGAGAATAAAAAATATTATTGTCAGGAGCTGATATCCATGATATAGGTAGAAGAAACTTCTGTTGTTCAATTGTCCTGTCTAATTCATAAATTTTGAGTTTCAGACATCAAGAGTGTTCCATTTGCAATTGCCTTCCCTCTTCCTACATTTCTGCTGCATTTTTTTTTTTTAAAAAGAGGAGTAAAGAAAGAGCTTTAGCAGTTGCATAGTTCCTTTCCATGGGTAGAAGCTGCCTGCCCAGAACAATTCCCAAGGGAACAAGTAGACAAGATACAAAACTTATAGGAGTACAACGGGTTCAGAATGATGCCAAGGAGTGAGTTTAAGCTTCACCTGGATCACACATGAATCTTTAGGAAACGATCATGGCTCAGCAGTTGAGCAAATATTTTATAAAGTTCCTGTCTTCCTTCCTCAAGAAATTTTCATCTGGAAATTCAGGAAATTATCTTCAAGATACAATCTATAATATCAGATATAAACTTATATTGAAAACCTAAACACTTTCAAGAATGCATCCTAAATCAAACTCTTGTGATCCTTGTTTGAAGCAGTAAAAGAGGAAAGCACATTGTTTACTCCCAAATACTAACAGTATCCACTGACAGCAGGCATTGAACAGCGCACTCAAGCAGTGTGAAAGATGACTGAAGATTGCACACAATTGGAGAACATCCAGAGGAAAGCTATGCACATTTCTGCCCTACTGATATTCATTTACAAGCCAAAGTAATACAAAAATAAGGCTGAAACATTTGTCTGTTTTATAGATGCTTACAAAGCTATTTGAAAAGCTAAAGAATGGAACCAATAGAAAAAGTTACAACATCATTAAATTGCACATCAAAGACAGGATAAAACACATAACACACAAACATAGAACATCAAGGGTGAAAATGGGGTGGGGGTGAGGGGTAGAATCGCAGAAACCAACTGCAGCTGGAAACTTTCAGCATCTTGTTAAAAAACCACCATTTAAAACAGTGAAAACTTGCTGAAGTTGCATTTCAACATTAGAGAAAAACACTACATAGGGAAATACAATAAATGTTTTAAATGGTTCTAGAAGCCCTCCGAGCAATCATTACAAGAAAGAGATTCATAGCATAAAGATTTAAGTTGTTGTGATGATCTTATTGCTTTTTTAAAATAAATCTTCAGATATTTATCATAACATTCCCTTTGATTCTCTACTGAGTCTTCTCTTCAAAATCCTATATACTAGGTAGAAAGTGATGCATGTACACTGAGAAAAGTCTACAGATTTGTGTTGGATGAAAGTACTCAGCTGAACTTGGTTGTTCTTCAGAAAAGGTAAGTGGGCTCGAAACTGGGTAGGATTTGAATGGGAGGCCATCACAAATTCAGAGGGCCAGAGCTAGACTGAGGAGCTGAAAAAATATGCTAGGCAAAGGCAATGGCAAATCACATTTGAATTGTTGTCAAGAAAATTAAATTTCCATGCAGATACCCAGACCTCAGCTTGACTCAAGATAATTTTTACCATATTTATTTTGAATCTAGAATTTGAATGTTCAGGAACAAAATATTAAGAACTTTGTAAATATATTTGCTTATCTGATTATTTAAAGCTTAAATATGAAAGTCTTCTTCACCCACAACCTGGTTTTTGTATTTATATAAACATTTATATCCCAATCATCTAATGATTATAGCTACAAATTTTGGAAGTTATGTTCCATTGTGTCTAAAGGGTGTTAGATGGGATCTGAAATAAACATCCATGGTGATCTCAAAGAATGGGCAGATTGGTATGGTTGATGTCACCTGAACCCAAACTGTTCAGCTCTTAAAGGCCAGGGTCATCACTTTCTTGAAGAAGAAAGTCTTGAAGAAGAAGAGTCTGGTGGTTCCAAATTTTAGGGATGAAGAATTGTGGCCCCCCAGACTATACCAAACTGGTTGTGTGTATGATGTGGCTCAGATGGGATTCATCTTCTACCAGATGCTCTTTCCAGTTACAGAAGCAACAAAGACTGCTTTAGGCAGAATCTGCTGCAGAACTGAAAGCTAATGGGATTCGTGTTGGGCTGGAAAGTTTCAGTAAAATAGAAGCTTGCAGAGGTGTTGGCTGCTGGGTTGATTGGCTGGCTGTGTTGACATTTGAATGAAAATCCAAGGCCTTCAAAAATAAGACTGTCATGCATTTTTGAGCATCCTCGGAGAGTGAAACCCTAGAATCTTCATGTTGTCAATCCCTTCTGTCTCTCTCACACACAGAGACATGCACAAATACACAGACATGCAGAGACATGCAGACACAAATACACAGACATGCAGAGACTCCTGTGCTGGGTAGGAAAACAATGATAAGAAGTGATAAAATTGAGGTCATAGAGCATTATCTTCCTTGCATCTTCACTGAATGGTTCTGCAGGTTAAGCCAAGATAGAAGGGTAAACCAAGAGAGAAGGGGGAAGTGAAGAGACAACAGCAGTGAGAAGACAATGAACTAACTCTTTAAAACTTTCTTGATAAGGATCAAGAAATTCCCAGGATTTAGTAAATATTACTGCTGAAACTTTCTTTAAAAAAACCAATGCAATTTAAAGTTGCTAAGGTTGAGAGACACTGATTTAGGCCAAGGCTAGTTAATATGAGGCACTCCAGATCATTTCTGTACCTGGTAACCAACTCATCTATTAATTTAGGGCACGTTAATTATACTTTTAACTTTCTTGGGAGGAAAACATATTGTTTATTTATTAAAGATATGTATATACTTTGTCATTCACAATAAACTTCTTTGAGCTGTTTAAAAGCCTAAATTACAAAAATAAGTTGTAATAGCTTACATATATAAGAGTAAGGGGTTTGATTGAAAGAGGCAGAACAAAATATTTTCCCTGTTTTGTTCTTTCTCTCTTTCTCTCTTTAGTCATTTAAAAACAACAAGAAGAAAATCCAGTCAGATTTTATTAGAAGAAGCAAGAAGTTTCACTTTGCTGACTTCATGACTAACTAAATCACAACCGTTTTGGATTTTTTAAATCAATTGTTCTTCCTCCTGAATGACAGCAAACATACAAACATGAGAATTATTTTTCTGCTTTCTAACTGAACCTCAGAACAGATTTAAGAAACCTTTGTTAGATATGAAATGAACTTAACACACATTTGTACCTAATAAAACATGTACCCTCAATATTGCTAAATGCTATAGTTTTTTGTTTTAGATTTCAGAAAGAGGCTTACAGAATTTAGGGGCAAATATTCTATTTCTTTTATTTTGATGACCTAGCAATGGGCCTGGATCCAGCTGATGACCTCTATCAGATCTACCTTTGATCTTTCCTTTGTGTCTTCTGGGATATGCCACCTGTTTTTATTTATTAATATTCTGACTTCGTATTATTTTTATGACTAATTCAAGGCAGCAAACTCCTTCCTCCTCCTATGTTTCCCACAACAACAATCCTGTGAGAGAGAACGACTATCCTAAACTTACCTAGCCGCCTTTCAGGCCTGCAGTGGGACTAGAACTCATAAGTCTCCTGGTTTCTAGGACAGAACCTTAACTATTGCACCAAGTTGGCTTTCTGTTAATTATTAGATACTCTAATGGTATCTTAGATCCCTCCTACAGCACTTTTGCTCCTCTGTGAGTTTTTCTCTGGGTCTCACTCTCAACCTTTCATGGACTTTATTCCACTCAGCCTTCAACAATATGAAAACCTTTCTAATCCACTATAGAATCTTTTTCTCTGTATAAAGATGAACAGGCCTTGTTTAACAGCTACTAGAGTGATCTAAATCCATTCTAATAATTGTGCCATCACCTCCATGGTCAAGCTGTTTCTTCCCACAATTCTCTCTGATGTTATCCAAGTATTTTAAGACCAACAAGATGCCAATTCTGGTTCTATGCCTCTTCTACAATAGCTATGGCTTCTAAGAATCTCAGCTATCTTCTACCATTGGGGAGTTAGTTAGTTTACATTTCTGTACAGACGTAAAGATTTGTGACAAACCAGAGAGATACACTAATGAAGAGAAAGCACACCTCATCAACATTTTAAAACAAATATTCAACAGATGTTAGGATTGACAACTATGTGCTGCATTTACAAAAAGTGGAAGAACTCCCCCCTCCCCTGGTTTTATGTGAAATTCCACTGTCACATCCTATGATCCTGTCTGTCATCTCCCTAAAAAATTCAACCAGTATCGGAGAAAATATATCAAAGTAGCATAGATGGTTTTTCCTATGGAATACACTGGCATTTGTGAAAGCATTTGGAAATCAGTGATACATTCTGTGAAGTCCACGTATAACTTTCAAGAAATTAATTGTAGGGTTTAGCAAAGGACCAGATCAGGCTACGACAGCCAGATGTGCTGATCAGATACCGTATAATGTACTTAAATCCTGAATATCATATTTGGTGTGTACACTCTTAGAATTCTAGCATTTCCACAAGTTTGAGTTTTTCTCCAACTTTTGTCCTCAACCACAAACCTAACAACACAGTTTCATCATGTGCAAGAGGCTGCATTGCTCTGGGGGTTGTATCTCCTTGATCATATTCTGTTTTGGCCTTTGAATCCCCACCAATATGGGGTGTCCTGGCCTTGCAAATAGTTGGTCTCAGCTGAAAATGTCTTTGTGGGTATTTAGAAATTCCTTAAAGCTCTTGCACCTGTTCCTTGGTCTTTAAACTTCACCGTCACTCTCAGCTGTACTCAGAAGGGGCTTTTCTCTATAAGAATAAGGGTTAACCTGTTCCTGGAGAGTGAATGGAAAGCACCACCGAGAGGCCTCCGTGGAGCTGCAGCCCCTGTTATTCACTGAAAGCCTTTTAATACCCCTGCCTGTTTTGAAAGTCAAACATCAAGCCATAGACAAAGCCAACCTGAAAAGGCATCATGCCTGAGTGATCAGAAGTGGATGAACACACCCATCCAGTTAAGGAGCCCACAAGGCTGGTGAAGGGGGAACAGAGGGCCAAGGGAGCTCTGATAGACAGTTATCACTCCCACTGACTGCAGGTCTGATTCACAGTGACAGCCAAGAGGAGGAAAAGGGGGGGTCTAATCTGAGTTTTGTAAAGGTGATGGACAGGCAGTAGAGTCTACATAATGACCTCTGACCTCCTCCCCAATCTAAGTCCCCATAAAACGCTGACGTTGGCAAGCCACATAGGAGAGGCCTAATCCCTAACTTTCTAGGTGATGAGTGGGTGGGGGGGGGGAGGAGAAGAGAAATATTGGAGGTCACAATATGATTTGGGGAAGCTATATAGATGTCCTGCTTATTCTTTTAAAAAGACTCTGTGAGGCAAGAGCACTTTTAGTATTTTGATTGTAAAGATGAGGGGGGCAGATCAGGGGTGGCATTCACTTACCTTCACTATCAGTTTGCAAACGTGAGTGCGCCTCCTCCACACATGCACAGAGCCTTCTGTGCATGCGCGGAGGGTCAAAAATGGGACGTGATGACATCCGTTTCACAGGTTTCAGTTATGAATATTCTTTCTTCAATCTTTCTGAATTCAGCTTCTGCTGAAGGACATGTGCTGGATGCTCAGCGGAGGCTCTCTTTGCCCTCTAACAAAGTTAGATCCTCTACGCAGTGTTCTCTTGCCATTTCATGCCAAAGATTTGGGAAATGCCTCTCTACTTTCCCTGGGAATTCTTCTTTGTGAGAAATTCTGAGACTTGGTATCTCCACAGCACCCATGTTTCCAAAGGAAACAAGTTATTCATAAGAGAGCAATTCATTAAGGAAACTGATTTTTAGCAAAATATCTTATCTCACTATAGTCAGCAGCCCTATATTGGAGGAGATCAACAAAAACTCATTGCCACGGCTGGCCAACAGCCTAATCCTCTTTTAATTGGCTGTGGATAGAAAATAATGTCAGAACTCTCAGGCTCTGTCCAACCAATGAACATTCAGAACTGTGTGCTGGGCCAAAAGCAGAATATGAATTTGGAAGGGTCTTAAAAATACAACACTGCTTTTCCCTGAAACAAGCACACATGTCCCTGTGCATTTTAGCATTGACATGACCTTTGCACTATTCAGTATGTTAAAAAGTAATAGCATCTATTGGAGGTTTTGAGTAAAATAACATTTTCTTTTATTCGATGACGCATTAGATACTAGATAATATTTTATTTTCTGTTGAGTGGCAATACTCTGCATGAGTGAAGAGGGAGAACAAACAAGAGTTTGCCAGTGAAGTTCAGCAGGAGAGTTTACAGGAAAATCCTTAACAAATGTTCTAAGCCGACAGTGTGTAGTTGGCTAATCTGAGAATCTGAGAAGGGAACAAGAAAAAAAAAAAGCTTTGACTACTGATACCTTAAGCAACCAACATGAAGGTCAATGGACATAAATATGTAGTCGTAGCATGTTTGTGCTCCTGCCTGAGAGGTACATCCTAGACTAAGAACCACCTGGCCTATATTTCTAGCAGATGAATCGATCAAAGAAAGGAAGTTCTACAATAAATAGTGGCAGATGAAGATAAACACAGTCCCAATCCCAGGGGACTAGATTAGGCAAGAGATGGGGAGGATATATATATATATTTATTTCCACTTATATCCCGCCCTTCTCTGGAGACTCAGGGCGGCTTACAATTTCAAATACAACTCAATGTTGCACTGCTATCACAAAGAAAAAGCTTTTGAACCCTTGCAGAGGAAAGAGACTTTGAGCTTTCAGGAGAAAAAAAGGTGATACAGCAAACAGGAGAAAAAGACAGTGGATCCCAAAGCAGTGTTGTGTTCTGCAATAAGACAAACAGAAGAGCTGTGCAGCCTGAGACACTTCTATCTGGAAATGAAACTGTCAGATAATTTCATGATCTATGTCATTTGCCAGAAGCAAAAATGAACAAGTGATAAAACAACTTACACTGCCTACTAAATTCAGTTGACAATTGTCAAGTGGACAATTACCCTTTCCTACTAAATCATGTGAGGACAGTTGCAATCATATCACTATTGATATTGAGAACCTAGGAAGCAAATTCAAGACTCCGGTAGCTCATATGGTGTTTTTTATCAATCCTTGCAGTCTGGAAGAGATACAGAAAGGGAAAATTGAATGCTACAGATGAATGGCTGAGTATACAAATAGTGTTGATGGGTGTTGGTTTCTGAGACTAAAGTCTGAATTTTCTGAAAGATGGGCTATTAATACAAAATGCATATCACAAGGACTGGAAAAATATGTTAAAACAAAGCATAGCAAGTTTGATCAGAGTGGGTTTCAGCTGAATCCTGAAACTAGCCGCCTGGTGTCCTTTGGGAGTTGGGTGGCATATAAATTGAAATAATAAATAGATAAATAAACTATAGGAGATAGCTATAGAAAGCCTGAAATTAAAAACTATCATGACTTTAGAAAAAGTGAGCTGCTATAGTAGGGCTTGTTAAACTACTCAGTGAAAAATCAAAAAGAAACACTATTCACTCATAAATGGATCACGCTTCACTATCTGTACATTAATGATAGAGTTAGGGTACTGAACTGAATGTATAGGAATACAATTACTTTTAATTAATCAAGATGTGGAGGGATAGCTCTCATGATTATAGAATTTAAAGGGTACAATTTGTTAAAACTCCAGAAACTGTAGAAAGGCATTGGATCCAAATGAATGAACTTGGCGATGATGTAAAGAGTTATCACCTGCTCAAAAATCCAAATGAATGAATTTACTGATACAGTAGACAGCATCTGGCTTAAAATAATAGAGAAACAAATGAAAACAATACTGTTATTTGTGTCTACTATCACCCAACCAGTGAAAGAGTAGATATGGACGATGCTTTCCAAAAGCAAATTACAGATCATTCAAAGAAGCATGAAGTAGACTGGTAGGGGGGCTTTATTGAAAGCACTCCTACATCTGTTGGGAGACAAATTCTGCCAAGCTTAGTCCTTTCAGTAAATTCCTGATTATGTGGTGCTGACAACTTTCTCTTGGAACTAGCCAACAGGGAAGTTTTAGTTGAGGAAATGTAAGTAACAGGAACATTGGTGGGTAATGGTGGTGTTCTTCCCTTAGTTTAAGCAAATTTTGGACTTCAAAAGATTGGGCTTTAATACAGTGATGATAATGAGGATTCCTTGGCAAAAGAGGAATGGGAGAAGCAATCACGATAATAGGAATTCCGAAAGAAGACAATATTAAAAGTATGATTACAAACAATTCCAATGAGAAAGAAAATGGGGAAAGCACCGGAAGAAGCCAACATAACAGGGTGGATAAAAATCAATGATTTTTTAAAAAATATCAAAAAAATAAGATTTTTTTGATTTAAATCGGATTTTTTTGATTTAAATCGGATTTTTTTGATTTAAATCGGATTTTTTTGATTTTTATCAAATTTATTTTAATAAA
>JANHFM010004407.1:108670-125178 GCA_032468115.1 Grayia smithii
CAGGCATATACAAAGAATGAAGGGATTTGCTAAGCACATTGGCTTGTGCTTAATTGTAAGCCGCCCTGAGTCTCCGGCGAAGGGCGGGATATAAATGGGATAAAAACAAACAAACAAAAAAACCCCCTTCTTCTCTAGATTTTTTCCCCCTCCCCTTAAATGTTTTCTTCAAATGTTTTCATTTGGAAGACCCCCATAAACAGCAAGGAGTGAAAAGGCCAGTAGCTTTCTAGTCCTTCTGAGCTTGGAGTGGAGGTCAACTATGAGAAACTTTCCGGACTTTTGGAGGAATTAGAAGTGGCGTCGAAGCTCTGCAGAACTCTTGTTCTCCTTGCAGTGACCAATGATGGAAGAATTAAAAATTAAAGGAAGACCAAGCCTTTCAACCAAAGGTTGACTGTCATCGCTCATTGGTCATCATTACAGCTCTGTAAATGTCCCTTTGCTCTCCTCGCTCCTCCATTTTGAAATAGCATCTCAAGTTCTCAACCCAAAGTGGAAAAAGTGACTCAAACACCAGGATTCCTTTTCTGGTTCCTTGGCAAAAGAAGAGAGAATGCAAATGCTGCAGGCACATGAGACAATTATTAAGTCCACCCCCAACGATCAGCCACTAGATCCGTGTTGGTGAACCTATGGCACACGTGCCGGAAGTGGCACGTGGAGCCATTTCTCCTGGCACGCGGGCCATTGCCGCACTTACCTGCACAATTCGTGCAATTCCGGAGACCCAGCTGGTCTTTGGTGCTCTTGTGCACATGCGCACATGGTTGCACATGCACACGAGACAGCCAGTGTGCAGCGTGCACATCCACAGATGGTGTGGTTGCGTGCACGCTGCAGGGTGGGTGCGCACAGGACATCTCTGTGCATGCGCAATGGCACGGTTGTGCACACAATTTGGCGGCGTGCATGCGACAGCTCTGCGCATGCGCAGGTCGCATGGTTGCGCACATGCCACAGGGGGGCATGTGCATGACAGCTCTGCACATGCGCAGATGGCACGGTTGCGCACACACCATGGGGGGCATGTGCATGACAGCTCTGCACATGCCCAGATGTGCAGATGTGCGCGCAAGTCAGGGTGGGTGGGTAGCATGTGAGCCGAAAAAGGTTCTCCATCACTGCACTAGATTGACAAAGGATGCTGGGTCTTTCTATCATGAGCTTTTGGAGAAAGCAGGGGTGAAGCCAGCCTTACTTGCACACGACAACTACCTGAAACAACTCACCTGAGGGGGCTTGGGTTTCTGTAATAAAAGATGGCATTGCAGGTCACCCAACTCTGGGCTGCTAAAACCGTGAGATGGCTGCAGTCCTTAGGTCCATCACTTCTGGAGGGGATTTTTCCAACCCAAAGTAGCAACCCAAAGACAAGATCCATCAGGACTGGAGCTGGAAAGAGTTCGGTCTCCCTGGCTTTTACTGAGCCTTGTGAAATCTGAACTAAATTCCAACATTTAGTTTCCCACCACTAAACACCTTCTGTGAATCCTTTTGAGACCCAGTAAATAAGCTCTTTAAGGGACATGGTGGCTCAGTGGCTATGATGCTGAGCTTGTCGATCTAAAAGTCGGCAGTTCAGCAGTTCGAATCCCTAGTGCCACATAATGGGGTGAGCTCCCATTCCTTGTCCCAGCTTCTGCCAACCTAGCAGTTTGAAAGCATATAAAAAAATGCAAGTAGAAAAATAGGAACCACCTTTGGTGGGAAGGGAACAGCATTCTGAGCGCCTTTGGCGTTTAGTCATGCTGGCCACATGACCACGGAGACTTCTTTGGACAACGCTGGCTCTTCAGCTTTGAAACGGAGATGAGCACCGCCCCCTAGAGTCAGGAACGACTAGCACATATGTGTGAGGGGAACCTTTACCTTTATAACTTGCATCATTCCTACAATATAGTATTTCGCTTCTCAGAATAGTGTCTTGGCTTCCCTATTTCACCTGCAACAATCCACCCACTTTATATTCTAGTCAATTTTTAAGGGATGAGGATCTTTATTGATAATCAAAATGAAGACTCAGTATCTGTGTGACACGTTTGTCCAGTGAAAAGGACTTGGCGTTCAAAGGTAGAAATATCAGAATTTCTTTAACATCAAACCGTGCTGTCAGCTCCTATGAAAACTCACAAGGATTTCGGTGTTTTTTTTTTCTGCGAACATCACATTTCTTGAATTGTAGATGCTTTGTTTTTTATTGAAATGCTGGTTTTGAAAGCAGCCTCTGACTCTTTATATTCACTGACAATATTCTCCTCTGATAGCAAGTCTGAAGTTAGCAACTACATTGGAAGAATTCCCTTGTTTGCCAAGTTGACTCTTCTTTCAAAGAGAGACAGATCTCAAAACAACAGAAAGCTAGTATCTGATTCTTCACTAGTTTGGAATCAAACTTCAAAGGGCCTGAACAAATGCATTTTAACACAAATGAATAACTCAACCCGTAAACTCTACCTTCTTAAAGAGATTTTTGTACTGTAATCACTTTACAAAAAAACAAGATGGCAGTCCAACCATGGGGAAAAAAATACCTGTGCCTGAAACATAACATACTAAAAAAGAAAAAAAAAAGATATTTGGTTGCTTCTGACATTTGAGTTTATCCCATAAGGTACAATTAAAACTTACCATAGTAAAGGATCCATGAATTCTTGCAGCTAAATCATAGAATTTTGTATGGCCTCAATAAAAGCATCCTTAATAAACTTTTAAAAAGAGGGGGAGGCCCGGACCCATATTTTCCATGCTTTGGTAACAATCTTGAGTGTTTCAGGAAAGAAGGAATAGCAACACAATCAATGATAATAATTCAGAGATTATGATCATGATCATAATCGGAAACATTTAAAGCTTGGCTTCATATAAATAACTCAAAACATTATATGAACTTCTTGTCATTAATACACAACCAACTTCACCAACATCACTGGATTCCAATTAGCTTGACTCTCAAGCTTAAATAGCAATAGCATCTAGATTTATACCTATACCACTTCACAGAGCTTTACAGCTCTCTTAAGAGGTTTACAGAGCCAGCATATTGACCCCAACAATCTGGCTCCTCGTTTTACCTACCTTGGAAGGATGGAAGACTGAGTCAACCTTGAGCCTGGTTGAGATTCGAACTGCCAAATTGCAGGCAGCCGGAAGTCAGCAGAGGTAGACTGCAGAACTGCATTCTAACTCCTGCGCCAAAACAGGTTTAAATACAGAACTAAATACAATTCTGAAGAACAGTAAAGGTCTGGAATACAAGCATGTAGAAATGATAAATCTATATGGCCAACTATACAAGATAAGGACTCTCATTATCATTCCGTCCTCTGAGCCTTGGTGGCGCACTTAGCTAGTGCACTGCGTAAGTGGTTCCACTTAGTTCCATCTGCCTGCAATTAGTGCCGGTTCGAATCTCACCAGGCTCAAGGTTGACTTAGCCTTCCATCCTTTCGGGGTAGGTAAACTGAGGACCCAGATGCTGGCTGGGGAATTCTGGGAGTTGAAGTCCACACTTCCTCAAGTTGCCAAAGTTGAGAAACACTGAATTAGGCTATAGTAAAGATATGACTATAAGCCATGAAACCCTCTTTGCACAGGGTACCTTTCCTATCCAAGCAAGGTAAGCAATAGGGTTAAAGACATCTCATTAAAAGAGACCTTGATGGCTCACCTAATTAATGCTCTGAACTAAGTGTTCAGCTTAGTTCCAGATACCAGCAATTAGTGTTGGTTCGAATCTCACCAGCTCAAGGTTTACTCAGCCTTCCATCCGTTCGGGGTAGGTAAACTGAGGACCCAGATTGTTGGGGGCAATAAGCTGACTTTGTAATGATGCCACTTGGGGGGGGTGAAAGCCCTAATAAGCAGGCATATACAAAGAATGAAGGGATTTGCTGAGCACATTAAGTTGTGCTCAAATTGTAAGCCGCCCTGAGTCTCTGGAGAAGGGCGGGGTATAAACGGAATTTTTTAAAAAAACCTCTGAATGGCTTACAATTAAAATCATAAAGGTAAATATATTCAACACATTAAATAAAGAGACAAGAAGCAAAAGGCAAGATTGGTACTGTGGTAGCATCTTTGCTGTTAATAGACCAACCATCTCAAATATAGAGCAACCTGTCAGGACCCCAGGTTAACTAGCAGAGCCAGGTTTCCATGCCCTTCCAGAAGGTAAGAGCAGGACTAATCTCAGGCAGCAAGCTATTTTAAAGAGCAGGGGCCACAATAGAAAAGACTCATCTTCTAGACATCACCAGCTGAAACTCTGTGATTGATGGCCCTTGTAGCATGCCACTTCTGGACTTAGTGGAGTGGGCTGATACCACTGTGTATCACTTTCAGAGTTTCAAAACCCTGTTTCACAGAAGTAAGACAACAACCCAGAGAAATAATAGATTTCCATTTGTTGAGTTATGCAAGCAAAATCCGGAGAACCATGTGGTTGTTTTCTTCTAGTTTCTTGCAATACTGCAGATGACCCCTTACAATTCTATTATTCTGTTCTACTCATCTTTATGTTATCCCCAATGAAATTATATTACATTATTTTTTCTGCATGGCTTTTATACAGATGATGATGATACACATAAAGAATAAGGAAAAATCTATTTCAGTGAGTAGGAATAACAAGCTTTGAACTAAGTCAGAAAGCTCTGCTACAAATTAGTGGTTAATTTCCGGGATTTGTTTCTTGATAAGTTAAATGATGATTAAAGAGAGCCAGTTTGGTGCAGTGGTTAAGGTGCTGGCCTAGAAATAGGAGGCTGTGAATTCTAGTTCCACTTTAGGCATGAAAGCCAGCTGAGATATTCTGGGTCAGTCACTCCCTCTCAGCCCAACTCACCTCACAACCGCTGTTGTGAGGAAAATAGGAGGAGGAAGGAATATTAGGAATGTTCACCACCTTGAGTTACTTATAAAGTAATAAAGGAGACTTAAAAACCTAATTAATAAACATTCCTCTAGTATGACTATTTTGCCTAGTTGGTTATTAGAATAATCAGAAAAAGAGTATTTACTTTCTCCTGAGAGTCAGTTTTCTGAATTTCCAAGGTACAAATAGGCTGTCAGCTCCATCATAACAGCCAAATCATGCAATGATATTAGAGTATTCCCTGCTCGTAACTGCTGTTGGCCATTTTGTCTCAATTTCACTACACTTATTTGAATCAGCCACAAAGAGATCAATGTATGCTGAAGGAGAATATCCCAGGGTGGAATGCGAAACTTAACTGTCTATCCACATGGCCATAATCCAAAATGGAACTTCTTCTAAGGGATAAGCACTGATTGAACTCTGTTCCAGAATTCCACTCAAATTGCAGAGGAAGATCGTCTTTGGGAAACAGCAATTACCACCTGTTCTTCCCAAGGTTAAACCGGAATCAAATAACATTCAGATCTGGCTCCAGGCTTTGCTCCCCAGAGGTAAAAAAAAATAAAATAAAATCATTAACTGCTTTACTTCGTAATGGCTTCCAGGATCTTGATCCTGCTCCACTCCAACAATTCAAAGGGATGGCACAGCCAACACTCCATATATTGTTCCCCTTCTGATTTCTATTCATCTACTGCAGAATCATCATCATTATTATTACTATGACAGCTGGAGAGGAAATAACATCATCTCTCATTTCATGATGGCTAGTTGCTTTCCCTGTTCCCCCTCACCTTCTGGTTTTATATATATATATATAAATATGTGTGAATTTCCAAAAAAAAATCCAGACTTAGGAGGAAACAGTAACAAGGGACATAAGGTTAACACATCAGAATTTGCCTGTGTAACTTGAAAGGATTAATTAAATAGTATCCTGCCTTTGATTAATACTGAACTCCAGCCGCAGACAACCACTCTTCTCTTAGAACTTGTCTAGGAATACAGAAACAGAAGCCTGACTTTCCCCCCCACTGATTGTCTCAGGAACAGTCATCTAAGAAGAGGTGCCCATTGTAACGCACACACATAACACTGACCACTGAAGACAGAAACAATACATCTAGGGCAGGTATCAATACTTGTCAGGGTCTTGGTACTCTTCCAAATGTGCCTCCCACATTTGTGTTTGTTTAATTATCATTTTATTTCCCCAGTGTCCTTAACACATTGCTTTAGGGCACTGCTGGAACTGGTGCGGTGGTTAAACCTAGCCTCCTGGGTTTTTCAGACATAAGCTGCTGTCACAGATAACCCTGAAGAAATTCAGTGGAGAAAACTTTTGGTTAAGGCAACTTCAAAACTGGAAGGAAGTCTGTATATTTGACATATTTAGTCTTGTCCAAGAACATATATTTGCTCCTCATGGCTAAAATGTATATAATATTAATTTATATTAAATTTGGATAAAAATGATAAGTAAATATCTATCAGCTAATCAGTCTTTATAAAATTGTCTTTCACTGGCAGTCCATCTGGGGCATACCCTGTCAGGTCCACCATTGTACTCTGGTACCTGCCATCATACTGAGGGGGGAGGAGATTGGCATATTTAGGATTTTCTGCTTCTGCTGTTTGCTTGGGAATTAGGGAGGGGGACTGTCTTTGGAGACAGAACGGACTCCTTCTCAGCCAGTTTTTGCCAGGTTACAAGGCCGTCATGCCCTGAGTGTGAACTGTTATCTGCCTCGTACCTCAGCATTCTCAAAACATCTTCTCAGCATCTCATTGGCTGCTGATGGACTGATCAGGGGGTTGGGATTGGGAAACTGAAACAATTGCTTTACTCTCTGCAAGGGACCTTCAGATTCTGCCTTATTGCATGCAGTTTCTCTCAGTAAAGTTCTTTTGATTCAACTCAATGGATTGAAGAGCTTTGCTTTCCTGGGTCTTGCTTTTCCGACTGGGGCAGGTCTGACACACTCAATTAATTGTGTGTTTTTTCAAACATTTGCTCAAGTGGGTGAGTGTAAGACTCACTATTAAGGTCCAAAAAAAGGTGGGTCTTCAAACTCCTAGAAGTTCATAAACGCTGTATCTTTAAACTTCAAAAGTAATACTTTGAATTTGGTTTGGAGGTTGATATCCCATATGGTATTATGAGTTGGGCACTTAAGTCTGTTTAACTATTTACTATTGCAATCAGAATTCACTGAAATATTTGAAACATCTTTTTAAAATAGTTGTGCACACTGTAATAGATTAAACTAGATGTAATCCTAAAGGAAATCAGGAGCTTGGGTAGGGCTGCTGATATCAGGACCCTTGTATAACCTTTTCCCTTTAGTGCTTCATTAATTAAATAAAATTGCCACAACCATAATATTGAGCAACAGCCTAGACCTGACCTTGAGCTATGAATAGACATGTTTAATATTTCCAAATACTGTAAAAATTATATTTATTTGCTTTTTCTTCACTGTTTTGCTACAAGGACATAAGCCATGAGTGGGTTGAATTGGAAAAAGAAATACCCATCAGTCAAAAAGTTGAACATCCCCCCCCCCCACTTCATTCTTCTTATATATTTAATTGGTCCTGCAGTTAAATAGTATGAACACCAAGAGAACATTACATAGAATTTATTTTATTCCTGAATTTGATTATAGAACTTAAGACAGAGTTTGCTTGTGTGCTCATGTCAGGTAAACAGAATGCATAGAGAATGATAAAAACTAAACAGTGATACTTGCCTTTTATTGCTTAATAATGAAAACTTGATAAAAGACAGCAAGGAAATGATATTTTGATCAAGGGCTCCATTCTTCTTTTCAGGCTTTCTGGATCTGGTGCCTTCAAGATCTTTTGGATTTGTCCATAAAGGAATTCCATAAATTGTGGAAGCTGCAGCCTGAAAGACAAGAGATTGAGGAAGGTGCAGTATTATATTGTCCATCATCCATCCATGCACATATCTATTCATTCATTTATGTTGCGAATAAAAATATTTTGAGGGTTTCTTTTCTACCTTATCTGAAACTCAAGGATCCTCTTTAACAGGCAAGGGAGGAGCTGCTATACGTGTAAACCTCATTGTGCAGCTTGGCATTACATCAAAAATTATTAATTTCATACTTGTAGCTAAAATTGAAGCCAATTCAACCAGTTCTGATCCCACTTGAAAAATAAAAATCTCAGCATGGTGTCCATATGTCAGTATATCTACTTTCAAATATCTAAAGATACTTAGATCCGCCCAGAAGAAGGATTGGGTTTATTTTCTATTGCCCCGGGGAGCAGGAACAGAGCTAGTGAGTTAAAACTACAAGGAAGGAGGCTCATGCTAGACTTCAGGAAGAATTTTCTGACTATACAAGCTGTCTGTCAGTGTATAGAATGCTCTACAGAGAGATGGGCTTTGATACACTAGCAATGTTCCAACAGAGACTGGAAGATCATTTGTCAGAGATATTCTAATGGAATCTGCATTGAGTGGAGGTAAGGTATTCCATTCTATGATTATCTTTCTAAATCAAGCCTTAGAGCTCCAATCAAAACAATACTGGACCTGACTGAAATAAAGAGTACTAGAAAACCCTCCCACAATTTTTTTTAAATATAGCATTAAATGGTAAAGTAACTGATTAATACATGCTTTGAAAATCAAAGGACAAATAGCTGACATCAGTGGTGGGATTCAAATAATTTAACTACCACTTCTCTACCCTAATGACTGGCTGGGTGGGTGTGGCCATGGTGGGTGTGGCTAGGGGTTGTGACAGGTAGCACTCGGCCTCCTGCACCCCCCTGGGAGCAAAAACGGGCCACCGAGGGACAAACACACCCACGCCCCATTTTGGGTCTAGTAGGCATCCCTGCAGTCTCCTGGGAGCAAAAACGAGCCTAGTAGGCCTCCCTGTACTTACATGGGAACCAAAATGGGGCATGCAGGGACTCCTGGAAGGGGGGGGGAAGGGGGAGAGGGGCCAGCCAGCAATTTAACAACTGGTTCTCCTGAACTGGTCCGAACCAGCTGAGTCTCACCACTTTCCTGACATATTATAGGAAACACTTTTACCAAGGCACTTTTTCCAGAATACAATGCCCATTCCAAGTATTAGAATCTGTATTTTGGAAAGGGCAACCATTACATAAGTAAGTGTCCCATCAAGTTCAAATCTGAAGGATTACTGGGAAATGGCAGTGTCAGGGTTTGTTCAGTAGGCATGTGGAGAAAGTAAACATAAAACTGCTACTAAGAATCCATAACACAGAGAGAGGAAAAAAAGAGTACTAGATATGAACAAAGAGTTTACATTTCAGGAACCAGCCCTAGCTGCTCCGTGACTTTAACGGTTTGTAATGGCTATTATTTTTAAGTTACAATAATTAGTTCTAGTTGGATAATTTCAAATCTTTGGCAAACTTTATCCAAGTCACTTCTGTCCAGGGAATATGACAGCTTATTTCTAGTCACCAAGAGATCTAAAGTTGGGGTTGCCTGAAACGACGCTACAAGGAATCCAGACACATGGAGTTAATAATCATTTCCTTATTTTGGTTTTGTTGATAACACTTTCTGGCATGAATATCTGATTTCAGGCCTTAGTGGACTATTGTTGCCACTGGCAACTTCACTGATAAATCCACAACACACAACAGCCTATCTACCCAACCTGTCCAACTTCCTATTGTTATGCAAATCACAGTTGGTTGACCTTTACCCTTCAGACCACTGAGCTACCCACCATTGGCAATCCTCTGAACTTCATTCAGAAATACCAGACTGTGAATTTTAGTAATGTAGGATTGACTATAGTAGTGTAGGATGGACTATAGTCTCATAGACTTCATATTCCCATTATGAGCCACAACTCAGAATCTGACATTGAATCTGATGATGTTGCGCCAGCTGAATTATGTGCTTCAGAATTTCCAGCCTCAGGTCTCAGTAAGCTAAGATTCAATTGAGGCTGATCAGCCACAAGCATCTCCTGTTCAGCTGGAGCAGTCAGATGAGGAGACATAACCCCCTAAGACCTAGGCCTAGATGTGTACAAAGACAAAAAGAACAACACTCTTCACTCCAAGCTTGGCCAGGCCAAAGGCAAGATATGAGTGATTGCAGGCAACTTTCAGTAGAAATATTTAGGTAACTGTTTTACTTGCAGTCTTCGTTGAAAACAACTATTTGGTTTTCCATCTTGTGATTCTTGTTCTTGCTTCTTGTTCACGACCCTTCAATTTTGACAGGTCTGAAGGATTAAAAAAATAATCAAGCAGATAACTACCTGATTTGGCTTTCTGTGACTCTTGGAATGTATTTGGACTATGTTTTTGGTTCTTGTGTGTTGGCATTTTTTAGACAAGCACTCTCTGCTAGGAATTCAAATTACATTCCTATCTGTTTGCTATCTGTTTTCACTGTAGCAAATGTTTCAGCTTTTGCATGTGTGCCAGCAACTATGAAACAAAATACTTCCTTCAAATCTTAATTATATCACCATTAACTCTCCAGTAAGCCAAGCCCATATTAAATAAGAGTCATAGCCTATATTTGTTGCCATTTAAAAAAGAGATCTCATTTTTCCTAAAATCTTGTTACCTTATCATATTTTTAAGTGCATTATGATTTTTTTGTATAGCACTTACCCATGTTTCATTTTTATCCCATGGAAGAATCTCAGTGGCCAGTCTGAACAATTTTAATTACAGAAATCCACTGATATATTTTACTTGTTTTTTTTCCTCTCCATGCCAATGTGCACTCACTATTTTTATTTTTTAGAGTTCTGATTTAATTCCATAGCTATTAGAGACAACTTCAGTCTATTCCTGTTTGCAGAAGTAATCGCACACTAAATTGTATCTTGATTTGGTTGGCATGATCATGGGCTATGAATACTTAATAACATGTTTTGGTACTTATGGGAAGTTTGAATATATGGTTATGCCCTTTGGCTTAGCTGATTTTCTAGATACCTGTAAAAGAGTTAGATATCATATTTTTCATGATTTTCTGGACAATTTTTAATAATTTTTCTGGATAACCTGCTCATTTACTTTGAAGTCACTATGCAGAATTGTGATCATCTTTGTGCTGTCCTTCAGCACCTCTGTGACTACAGCCATTGTGTCGAGTTAGAGAAATATCTCTTGATTGAACTACTTGGATTATATGGGCTAGCATGTAAATTCAGAAGGAATAGAAATGAAAGAGATGGACCTGGCTGAGGTAAAATCTATTTTGTCCCCACTTTCCAAATAATCACCAAAAATGTATAATAGATTCTTGGTTAATTCATTTCTGATTTTGTCATTCTTTTCTTTTACTTGGTTTACCAAGAATATTTCTCCAAAACCCAGTAAAACCTTTGAACTACTCAACAGCCCTTCATCTCCCAATTTATCCTCTGTTATCCTGATGCTGCACTAAGATACCGTCCATTAGATGTAAACAAATAAAGGACTGGACTTGATTGGATTTCATTGTATCATCTTTGGACTTGGGTGTGATGCTTGAGCAGACTAAGAGTAAATCCACATACAATACCTCCTTCTGAATGCAGAGTGCAGGAGACAGTGAGAAGAGTATGAGAACTTCTGAATACTCAAAACCCTTATATGATTCTTGTTTCCTGCAATAGAATAAAAATCTAGTTTCCAGCTGTGTTCATTCTTATCTCACTGGGTCTCTGATACTAAGGGCAATTTGAGACTCATGCTAAAAACACGTGACTTTGGTGTAACTCAGATTAATATTTTGATATCTGATACCAAATCAATCAGAACAGTAAAAACTTGCTGCCATAGTTTATTGTAGTTGCATAAGCTGTTTCTCAACAAGAAATAATAATGCAATTAAAAATAATAAAAGTAAACATAAACATGAATGCTGTACAAATCATATTATGTGCAGTGCTAAGGGCAGACCTGTTCTACCCGAGTATTATTCACAGATTGGAATGATGAAGATATTTTCCCAGTTTATAATTGGCTTTTACTAAGTTCAAAAAGCCCATCTAGAGGTTATTGCAGGAGGTTCTGCAGGCAATGAGCAGAATATGGCAAAAAATTGAAATGGGTCTGTTCTTATCCTCAGGTGCCAGAGGTAATAGAGGGATAGCTCTTTTGACCATTTCCAGCTTTCCCAGTTGTTATGGATTTGTCAAGAAAGAAGAGAAAGAAATATAGTTGATATGAATTAACTACATATCTTATATTTCACATTTCTCTATAATACATAAGGGTCTAAAATTCTGAAGGGAAATATTTAAAAAAGAAAATTCACATCTAAAAGAAGAATGACAGATTCTGGGTAATGTGAGCAATTATAATGTCATAATAATTTCCAGCATTCAACCCTACATCCTCATGAAATAGAGGTGGTTTAAGTTCTGTTTGTGTACAATCTTCTCAGGTTACATAGAAATCTCCTTAAATGCTTATTTTACCATTTTAAACTATAGGATGAGATCACAGTAGATAATTTTTAATTGCAGCCATACAGCTAACATATATAGTGCATTTTGATTTAGATGATTGGGTTAAGAGTAATGACCTAGAATACATCTAATTGGAGCAGTCTCCTCAAATTTGTTGAACATTCCTTACAAGAAAGTTATGCTTCACATAATAAGAAATGTGGCAATTAAAATGATCTGATAGCCTAGAATATGATGTCTAGTAAGGTTAGAAAATGCAATAGCACCAACTCTGAAAATCTTAGAAATTTATGTCAAAATTATCTACTGCTTACAATCGAAAGACACAAAATATTTAAACAGATAATTAAATATCAGGGATGATGAAATACAATGAAACAACTGATAAGGTTTTCAGAAATGGTGAAGTAAATGCTTACATTAATTTTCACCAAAGTACCCTTTGAGGCTTTGAAGATTTCTAATATGGTAAACCAAAAGGGAAGACCACATGCCAACTCTAAAGCTTGGGATTTTGACTGTCTCAGTGTGATTTTTACATTTTAAATTCTGGATAACACTTCTATTTTTAATAATGACTTTTTATATTTTTATAATGATCATTTTAACATATTTGTCATTTTATGTGATTGTTGTATGACTGCCAGAGATACTTTTTATGAGTTCTCCAGTCATATAAATATAAGGAATAAATTTTTAAAAAGAGCAACTGAAGTTGGAAGCCCTGCAACTGAATAGACAATAGGATTTTGTCTGTTTTAAAATCTATTTGTCATATGAATTGTGGCTTTTCCACAAAAGAAACCACAATCCAGCATATTTGTTCCTAGCCAAAGAGGGATAGTCAAGAAATCACGGTTAAAACAAACCAATATTTCTTTCCAACCATTTTTTAAAATATCTAAGGAGTTTGATTTAGTTTTCTGAAACATAATGGAAACCCCCTGAAGAGAGTCAGAAGAAAGGTAAAAATGCTTCCTTCTTTGCAAATACCTTTTTTTATTCCAGGAAAGTGAGCTGTTCTATGACACTATGGACGTGACATGACTCTTGCGTTGGCTGCAACTGTGATTACCAAACAACTCTGGGAAGTGGCACAACAACACAGCTACAAGAATTCTGAGACAGGCTTCTGCCTGCTTCCCCTGAGGCAGATGTCTGGAAATTGCAAGAAAACTGCAAAAAGACTGAAGTGGCTGGTTTACTTTTGTTTATAAAATAAACATTTGCTCCTCTCTTGTTTTGCAAGTGTTCCTAGCAGGAAGTGCCCAGCAAGCCAAGATAATTGCCCAGTATTAATTGAGGTGGGACTGGTAAAAATTCTGCTTGGGGTCATGACAGAAGCATCCCAGTATTGAAATCCCATTTTTTTTACTACCGGTTCTGTGGGCGTGGCTTGGTGGGCATGGCTTGGTGGGCGTGGCAGGGAAGGATACTGCAAAATCTCCATTCCCACCCCACTCTGGGGCCAGCCAAAGGTGGCATTTGCTGGTTCTCCGAACTGCTCAAAATTTCCGGTACCAGTTCTCCAGAACCTGTCAGAACCTGCTGGATTTCACTCCTGAAGCATCCTCAATACTTCCCACTATCTTTAGGCACCCTTTTGAAAGTAAGGACCTACAAATGTCTTGGAGTTTGGTTTCCATAATTCCCAACTTCCATAACTCCCAACTTCCAACCATATCTCTTGCAAGATGGACCTCAAAATGACACTTCAAAGCAAGAATTTATCACTTATTCAAACTTTCCCCAGCCTGTTTCTCTAAGCTTGGTGAACTTTTGCCTTTTGTTAATTTCCTTCAGCTCACCTTCCCAACACTGTAGCAACCCAACATGTGCTTATGGTGAACTCTGAAGAGGAAGCCTGGAATTCTTGGGATAGCGGTGGAAGGGGGTGGGTGCGTTTACTGCACACTTTCTGGAAGTCACTATCAATTTGTTGACTGTTCTTCTGTGTCTGAGCTTGTTTCCCATTTTTCCTTAAAATAAAATCTCACCAAGCCTGTTTGCCTTCATTTCTGTGAGTGATAGACATGAACTAATGTAAGTTGAATTGACAAGATGAAAAATGTCATTCAGGTCAGCCACAAATTTGTAAATACGCTAGAATACAAGCATATTCCTCTTATGAAGAATGACATTCTTTTACCCTGGAACATTAAAGGCAAGGTAAAGCGCTCTAAAACATTAGTTCCTTGTATACAAGGGTCAAAGGCCTATATTTTGGGGCTTCCTCTGGTGTACAAGACTAGAAAAGAAATTCAGGATAGTTAAATTGTCCTCCTTTCCTTTCTCCCTCCCAGCCTGAAATTTTCACCTTATCTCAAATGGTGGTTGCTGCTCCCACTGCTTTGTAGGAATTGCCTTCAGTGTCTTGCTGCTCTCTGAAACCTTCCAGCTTTACTGTCCAACTACATCCATTAACTCACTTTGCCTGTGGCTGTGACTCTCTCCCTTCAACGTTCCCTATTTTGTATTTATATGCTCTTGCCTAAAAACCTCTGGTAATTAACTGTGCCATTTTAAAAAGCAGAATGTCAAGACTATCAAGGTTGGAGAATTTTAGACTCCCAAATATATGTGACTTCAAAAATTGGCAAAATAATGCACTCTTGATTGATAGTAGTTTCTGCTTTTGAGGAAGTGTGTTTTCAGGGTCAAAAGTATTTTCTTAGAGCTTGGAAGAAGGGTGTGGAAAATCTGAACTTCAGGTTGGAAATGCTACAATTATTCTGAGATGGGAAGAAACAACAGCGTCTGCAGGCTCTCACTATTTTTATCACAATGATGAAACCAATGTTGATGTGCGTTCCTTTGAGGGATTCACACAATGCTCATAGGAAAGGGCAGGGCTTGCATCTCTGTATTTGTATTTATTGCATTTATATGCCACCCTTCTCCCGAAGGACTCGGGGCGGCTCACAAATTAAAAAGAATACAATGTTAAATATATTAAAATAAATGCAATACCAATTCAGTCAATACAAAATTTAAAATATAAAAAATTTAAAATGATCTAAAATAACCCCAATGTCTCAGCCTATTTTCTGGAAAAGCCATGTCTTAAGATCGCGCCGGAAGGAGCGGAGGTCAGGGGCGGTCCGGAGGTCGGTCGGAGGTCTTTGAACTCCCTCATACTCCTCCCCTCTCTGTACCCCATGGATACGGATGCCACCGATAAGAATTTTTTATTTTTCCTTCTTTCCTATTTGGCTGAAGTAGTCAACAGACTCAGCTGTAATGTATTTTGAGAATCGATTATTAAATGCAGTGTAGTAGTGAAGGCGTTGGAGTTAAGTTATTGGACTAGGACCAGGAAGGGCCAGTTCAAGTTCACCACTATGGAACTTTACAAGAGGACTTTAGGTCAGCTTCCCTCAATCCAAACAACCTGTGTTGTTTTAGGGAAAACTGAAAGAGAAACTATTATGTATGTATGTTGTACTGAGCTCTTGAAGGAAAGGTTGGATGTCAATCTAATAAAAGAAGAGTTACAAAAGCAGATACCAAAGGAACAACTTCTGGGGGCAACACTGGAGGTTTTTAAGAAGAGATTGGACAACGATTTGTCTGAAATGGTATAGGATTTTCAGCCTGAGCAGTGGGTTGGATTAGAAGGCTTCCGACTCTATTATTCTGTTAAGATGTGTGGACTTCAGGCTGGCTGGGGAATTCTAGGAGTTGAAATCCATACATCTTAAAGTTGTTCAGGTTAAGGAACACTGAATATTATTGATGAAGTTGACATATGAAAAATATGGAAACAAATTCTGGGGGTAATTGATTAATATCAAAAGTCAATTTTTGGCAACTGTCCATTTTTAGTTTCAAGATGTAGGAAGAGAAATATTTAAACCCTTCTCCTAAAACCTGAATATTGTATGGTCCTTTGTTGTATTGCTGAGAGTTAGAGAGGCATACAACAAATTAATCTTAGCCGTAACAGATCTATTAAGATGCTGCTGCTCAATGGCAGCTAAGAAATAGGCTGCTTCCTACCTAAACAGATAAAACAATTGAAAAGAAATACTTCTTCTTTTCTATGACCACCAGCTTTCTCATGATTTACTTTGTTTTACCTTAATTAAGAATACATTATGAAACACTCTTGGAGAAAGGCATCCAATATTTGATTCACTTTCACTATTCCTGATAGAACTTTTCAGATTGTCAGTTATTTATTT
>JANHFM010004407.1:125278-142390 GCA_032468115.1 Grayia smithii
AAAACATTACTAGCTGGGATTTATGCCCCGAATGATGGCCAAAATAAATTCTATAAAAAATTGCATGACATGATTAAAAAATGGGAATATGAAAATATTTGTATCGTGGGAGATTTTAATACTATTGTCGATAGGAGCTTAGATTATAACTCATGCAACTCATGCAACTTTTGATAACATGTAACAATGGCGGGACTTACCAGGCAATGACAGCTGAATGCCTCTTACAAAAATCCTGTTAGTTTTTTTCTAGCCCCCTGACAGAGAGACAACTATTTTACCATCTGCTGATGATGTGCAGATTGCAGCTGAGGAAGAAAATGAGTGAATCAGAATGAATTATAGTTTGTTCAGATTTAATTAACTGGGCCAATAAACTCAGCATAGGTTAAAGCAGAGGTCTTCAAACTTGGCAGCTTTAAGATTTGTGGGCTTCAACTCCCAGAATTCTCCAGCCAGCTATGCTTGCATAGCTGCATCCCCCAGTTCACTAAGACAGTTTTTGGAAAACTGGCCAGATCAAGACTGCCTGTTTTCCCACAATAGTAGCTAAGAGAGGATTTAAAAGATACACCCAGTTTTAATGCATACTTTAAATTTTACTGGGATGATATTAGTTTTATCACCAGGGTGAGGAAGCAGCAGAGAGTGCCCGATGCAAGGCAGAATATGCAGTCCTCACAGAACAGAAGGTTTTATCATGCAAGCTGATAGAAGCATTGACCCTGCTCCAGGTTTCACTCCAATTAGCTACACAACTGCACGACTAAAGTAATGAAGAAACCAAAGCATTAGGTTTGATAGGTTAATGGAATTCATACAAAGGCAGAGGAGATAGTTGGCAACTGTGCAGTTTGTTTAGCCCACTCCAAGGGAAGAGGACTAAGGCCACATTCCTCCTTACAACCTAAGGTGAGGTACCCTTTTCAGATGATGCAATTGACTTTGACCCTGTATTTCCTATGGTATTCCTGGCTATAAAAAGCTCACCTTTAAAAGAATTAAAAATATCCCCCTATTAAATTGTATATAAACAATCCAGGCCTTTGATCTTAATTGATCTTAATCCAAAAAGGTGTTTCAACCAGATTCATGGTCAACTTAATTACAGTGTATGTGTTATACAATCTGTTTCAACAGGAGCAGCACCAGACCAAAAGGATGGGTCAGACTACATTGTAATCAAAACAGGCTACATCAGATTATTCCACATAATCAATTACAAGCAGGATATTGGATGTATCACAAAGTGCATCAGAGAAAAGACTGCCTCTCTCAAGGCAGAAAGGCACAGCAGTGCAACTTGAAAGCCTGACCTCATGGGTTCACCTCAGTCATCTCAGGTGTGCTCCAGAAATCCCAGAAGCAACCTTTACTAAAGACATTGTTCTAGGCTTTTGGGAAGTAAGCAGAAGAGAGAAGAATGATGAAGTTTTGACTAAGAAATCCTGAAGAGCTCTGAAGATAAGTTTTAATAGATTTTTTTAGGCAAATAGTCATCAGAGCAGTTTAACTGTGCCATTTTAATCTTGCAATTATTATTAAGCTTTTTTAATTGTACAGTTATTCTTTCCTTTCTCTACTTGCTTGAAGGAAAGCAATGTTCTGGTAAAAACTGTATTCATGATGGTAAGCGTGGTCTACCTGCAATTGTGAACACATAGGATACAACAGCCTTTGGGACTGTCTACCTACCAATAACTTTTATTTAACTTTAGTTCACTACATAATTTGCTTCTGTACTTTTGATGGAAATAATATACTTTATAGAACTACCAGAGCAGTTTTTGGAGGTACTCCATAAATTGCCTCCAATGCATACAACAGTCAGCCTTTGTTTTAGTTTTTGAAATATTTATTATTTGTTTTATATCATAATTTCCTTTCTATGTTGAGCAGTGTGCTCTCTAGATGTCCAAGCATACAAACATCATCATCGTCATTATGATCATATGTATGTAAACAAATATGCAGTAATATATAAACAAATATGTGATATCAATCATATTATAACTTATATTATCTTCCATTATAGTATTGATTATATAACTATCAAAAATATTTACTTATCTGTTTTTCTTTCTCCTATAAACCATATTTAACCTAATTCCACTCCGCTAACCTCAATATCTGTCATTTAACCATTTATAGAATAGTTTCCATCTTATGAAATAGTCCAAATCTTCTTTTCCTTTAATTTTTAAGGTTAACCTATCCATCTCTGCACATTCCAGAATTTTTTTGATTATAATATTGTCTTCAGGAGTTTCTGGGGTTTTCCAACATTGTACATATGCGATCCTAGCTGCTGTTAGGATATGTAGAACCAAATATGTTCTACAAATATGTAGAACCCTTATTATAATTTCCTGGAAACATGCCCAACAAAAATGTCTTAGGTTTCAGATCTATTTGTTGTCCTATCATTTTTTTTCCAGCCATGTGTGTATTTTCTTCCAGTATTTTTTGGCTTTGGGGCATGTCCACCACATATGGTAGTAATAGCCTGGTGTCTGATTGCATTTCCAACATTTAACCGATTTGTTTTTATGCATCTTCACTAATCTTGCAGATGAGTAATGCCATCTATAAAACATTTTATAGAGGTTTTCTTTGAATGCTGTTGACATTGTAAATTTATTATTTTTATTCCATAATTTCTCCTACCTATCCAATCTATTGTATAGCCAAAGTTCTTAGCCAAATTATCATTGTTTCTTTTACTTGTTCTTCTTCCAATTTGCAAATTAATAAGTAATTGTATATCCTCTTACTTAATTTTTGATCTGTTCCCATTAATATCTGGTTCAGTTTGTTTGGTTCATTGTAAAACCCATATGCCTGCCTGTCTTTTTCATACCTGGATTGTATTTGCAACTGTGGCCACCATGATAGGACAATCTGTAATCGTTTTAATTCTTGTTTTGTTTTTAGTTTTCCCCTTTCATTTAATAAGTCCTTGTATCTTATAATTTTATCCATATTTATGACATTGGGATGTATCCATGTCTCCATTATAGATAACCATACTGGCAGTTTCAAATAGTGTTGTTGTTTAATTTTGGTCCCTGCTAGCAGTAGTGAATTTCTAATGTGATGCCTCTAGAAGTAGCTGTGTATCTTGCCCTTCTCATACCATAAGAAGGTATGCCACCCCGTTGCAGATCATGGCCTTCCAATGTTAATAGCCTTATATTCCTCAGATTGACCCACTCTTTCACTGACAAAAGTGCCGATGCTTGGTAATATAATTCCCAGTCCGGAAGATCAAAACCTTCTCTACTTTTAAGATCTTGTAACAGTTTTAATTTTATTCTTGCCTCTTTCCCTTGCCATACAAGGGAAAAATATTTTTCTTCAAAATATTTTTCCCCAATTTTATTGGAATCGTCTGAAACAGGTATAATAATCTTGGCAGGATGTTCCTCTTAATCATAGCTATTCTCCCAAATAGGGACAGATTTTGCCAGTTTTCCAAATCCATTTTAATTTATGCTTTCAATTTGTCGTAATTGTCTTCTTTGAGAGTTACACATCTTGCCATCAATTGGATCCCTAAGTATTTAACTTTTTTTACAATTTGCATATTCATTATTCTTGTAAATTCTCTCTTTTGTTTATCTGTAAAAATTTTAACCAATATTTTTTGAATTTTGAATTTGAATTTAATTGCATTTATATGCCGCCCTTCTCCCGAAGGACTCGGGGCTCTTACAAAATTAAAAAAGTACAATAGTAAACATATAAGAATAAGTGCAATTCTATATACAAAAGGTATAAAATATTAAAAATTTAAAATAATTCTAAAATATTTTTAGAATTTTTCTAAAAAATTCTAGAAAATTCTAGAAAAATTCTAGAAAAAAATATTTTTCTAAAATATTTTTAGTTTTAGTTTTTTCTTTGTTTATTTTCAAACCTGCAACCACCCCATATTGTTCTATCTGTGTAATTAATTTAAGTCCTGTTTCCTGTGGGTCTTCTAAAATAAACACCAAGTCATCAAGAAAAGCCTGTAATTTATAGTCCTCTTTCTTCATTTTCATACCCTTTATTTCATTATCTTGTCGGACATTTCTGGCTAATACATCTAAAGTCAATATGAATAGCAGTGGGGATAAGGGACAACCTTACTTTCTGCCTTTTGTTGTGCTAAAATTCTCAGTCATGTCACCATTCATAATCACCTTTGCTGTTTGTCTATAATATAGTGTTTTGATCATATTGATAAATTTCTCTCCAAAGTCCATATATTCTAATTGTGCAAACACGAACTGCCAACTCAAATTATCAAACACTTTTTATGCATCAAGAAAAATCATAGCCATCTGCTTTCCTGAGTGTGTTTCATAATATTCCAGTGTATTCAGGATCGTCCACATATTATTTTTGATTTGCCTCTTAAGTAGAAAGCCATTCTGGTCTGTGTAAATGAAGTCATTTAAAAATCTTTTCAATTTTTCTGCAATTATTGAAGTACAGATTTTGTAATTCATATTTAACGATGATATAGGTCTGTAATTTTTTATTTGTAATAAATTGGAATCTTCTTTATGTTATTATTGCCTCTGTCCATATTTTAGGGATCAGCCTTGATCACAAAGAGCAACCTTCTTGTATATTGTGATTACATCCATCAAACAACAGTGGACAAACCAAGCATTATTCATGTGCCAACCATGAGCAGTTTTGCCAGCACAAAATTCTTTGTTGTCACAGAGTTGAAAACTGCACACAGAACTAGGTACTTTACAAACTCTCTGGTAGTTAACAAAGTAGTATAGTATTTGTTGAGTGGAAACTAACTTTTCATACATTCCAGCACATGCCTGAAGAGATCCCTAGGCAATTGGCCATTTAACCTCATTTCATGCAGTAGTAGTTGTCCAAAATTACACTCATCACAACTCCACAGTAGTTATGGAAGGGCTCCACATCACATCGCTAGCTGTGGTGACTAAATAAGACTGTTAAATATCAGAGATGTTTATGGGCTTACTATCTGAATAATTGGCACACTGGCCTTTGCAGCTCATACCTACTTCAATATCAAAAAATTGGCCTGTATTTATACAAAATTCAAATGCTATAGCTCTCCTAAATTAGGAAGAGGAACAGGTACAGTAGGAACAGGAATCTCTCAAAACACACTGGCTTTTGAGTTTATGTTATTTAAAAATGGCCCATAGCTCTGAAAAATGTGCTGTTTTAATCTAATTTACAATTCCTTGTGAGAAAAAGTTATTGTGGAAGATTTAAGGGATTTGACAAAGTGAGTTACAGAACAAACCCCGGAAATTGGGTTGCCTTGTGGTTACCTGGGAAAAACTAGTCGCAAAATTTGTCTCAGGATGTCTAGCTCTTCTGGTTGGCATTAGGTCTTTCCAGTAATTGTTTCCAAAAGAGTGTAAAGAAATAAATCCAACCCCTTTGAGTGCCATTGGCCCTTATTTTTTTCTAAGCAGGAGCCGATCATTAGTTGAAAAGATTCCTGTGCCCAGGCTTTTAACAATAGGTAAGGTAAAGGTTCCCCTCGCACATATGTGCTAGTCATTCCCAACTCTAGGGGGTGGTGCTCATCTCCATTTCAACGCCGAAGAGCCAGCACTGTCTGAAGACATCTCTATGGACATGTGGCCGGCATGACTAAATGCCAAAGGCACACAGAACGCTATTATCTTCTCACCAAAGATGGTCCCTATTTGCATTTTTATGTGCTTTCAAACTGCTAGGTTGGCAGAAGCTGGGACAAGTAACAGAAGCTCACCCCATTATGTGGCACTAGGGATTTGAACTGCTGAACTGCTGACCTTTTCACTTGACAAGCTCAGCGTCTTAGCTACTGAGCCACCACATCCCTGTATGCTTTTAACAATAAATCAGTTTAATTAAAACTTAGGTTTTGACCTGGCCTTTCAGGCCTGACACTTACCTTACAAGTTCACTGACAATTATAAAACAGTGAAGGATGTACCCCCTCTCCTTTTCTTTCTCTCTCCCTCATGAAATTGACTGAAATTGTATAATTTTCTCTGTCTAGTCAAGAAACAGAAAACTGCTCTCTTTTCCTTCTTTCCATCCTCCCTTCTCCCTGCCCCCCAAAATTCAGACCTACGTTCCAATGGAAGAGGCTTACCAAACAAAAGAAAATAAAAGAAGAAATAAAGAAGAATTGAATTATTATGTATTTACATAAAATAGTCCTATTTGTTTAGTTTTGCCTTTTCAAATTTTCTTTCTTCCTAAACTATAGATATTCTTAAAATATAGATAAAATGCAAGGGAAGAATTAATGAGAGATATTAATCAGAAAACTACCACCACATAATTATCTAGAGCTCTTCTTTTAGGCATATGCCAAAGTATCATTATAATTTCCAAGTGCTTTTATTGTGCACTTTAAAAAAGTAAAGACTTCTTCAGTCTTATTTCAAAGCTGCAATTACTATAAATTTCTCTGAAGCCTTGGGGAACCTGGTCTAATACTCAATACAGAAAAAGTCCAGGAAAAACTGCATAGTAAATTAGTAGCTTCTTACATGTAATGCAGGCAGTTCTTCACAGGTACTTCTTACTTTAGTGGTTGAAGTCTTATCCACATGATAGTAGCGGTTACAAGTTGAGAAGTGGAGGTTACAAGTCAGTCTTTCATTGATAATTTTGTGAGATGCTCAGGCTAAATCTCATCTGTTCACAACTCCCCAAAAAGTCAGAGAGGGGGTATATATTTGCAGAGCATAGGTGTGTCCCCCAAATGTTACCTAATCAACCTACCAGAACAATTCTGATCCTCCTTTATATATTTATTAAATTTATCCATTGTCCATCTCACTGATAAGGCTTAAAAAAGGCTTAAAAAGGATAAATATAAAAACAATTGAAAGAGTTACACAAGAGCTAAGGAACGAACAGCATGGAGGTGAGGTCTTGACATTCAAATGCTCATAGAGAAAGAGCATCTGTGTTAGAGTCAACATCCCAAATCCAAAGAAAAATAGTTACGTTTTAAATTTTGATGAAAGCCACATAAAGTGAATTGCAATTGTTCCCACTAATATCAATAGCATAGGAAAGTCAGGGTGGTCGTGGAAATGGCATGTAAAATAAAGTAAAAATATTCTTCTGAGTTTCTGCCAATCATTTGACTAGGTTCCATTTCAAATGTTTAAACCCATTTTTTCCTGGTTCCTATTTGCTCTTTTTAAACAATGTGAATAATTCTCAGAATACCAGTCTGAAACTAACATAGGGAGACCCCTAAGACAGTTAAAAATTATGTTTCTTTTTGTGACCCTGATACCCAAGCATTCATCTTTCCTTCAACAGTAAGCATATATGTTAGGATTGCCAGTCTCCTGCAAGGCTGGGAATTGAAAGGAGGTGGAAGTTGCTTACCATGGCAGTTTTCTCTCTTGCCTTTCTTAATTAGACAAAGCTGATTTCAGTCAAATCAGATGCTGTGCCAATTGAATGTCATACTGGATGTGTTCTTAGTAAAAACTAATACGTAGCTAGTGAACTTACTATTATTCTTCCATATTTGTATTGTAGAAGCATGTCATCTAGCAGAACTGTTAATCACATAATTTATGAATTTTGCCTTTACAAAAACAAAAGATAGAAGGGGCTTGTTATGTTAATTCAGACTGAATGGTACAGGTTCTTATTTGGTGAGGCTTGGCTTTGAATTATCTTGATCGTGTGTCAGCCTCCGTTTATTATCTCTAGGACCTCTTGACAACATGGCAGGCAGGCAATGGTCACCCAGAGTTTCATGGTGAAATTCACCCTGGATGGTGGTCAGACAATGTAGTCTTGGAATCATCTATGCAATTTGCCTTTTCCTGCCACAGATTTATTGTGTGGTTTATTAACTAACACAAAGCACATTTCATATGACACGAGTTGCCTAAATTCTTGGACAATGTGGATTTAATTTTTGGCTGTGCAAATTTCTAAGGACTGTGCAAGTCTTTCTGGAGGACAGAACTCTGAACATAACTCCGTAATTGCCAGCCCCCTTCAAAACGCCTTTTCATTTGCTGCCAAATTGCTTGAGGTTTTCTCCCTCCCCCATGTGTGTCATGTTTCCCTTTGAACTTGCTATACTAACATAGCAATCTTAAATCAGGTAAGAAAGCATAGCTCACTGCCATGTAAATCAGTGTGGAAGCTCAGCAAAGTCAAAGTTTGACAAACTGATCTTTTTCTAGACTCAGTGCAACTTGCCTAAGTGAAGAATGTTTGTGTGTGCCTATGATGACAAATAGAAAAAGAAAAAAAAATAAACTAGGACATTTTGCTACATTCAGCATTTGGCTTCTGTTCATTTGTACATCATCAAAGCAGTGCATGCCCCCTAAGTTTGCTCACCAAGCATTATAATATTAGCAATAGCAGTAACACTTAGACTTATATACCACTTCATAGTGTTTTACAGCCCTCTCTAAGCAGTTTACAGAGTCAGCATATTGACATCAAAAATCTGGGTATTCATTTTACCGACCTTGGAAGGATAGAAGCAGGGGTGGGTTCTACCCACCTTCGCTACCGGTTCTCTTCATGCACGTGCGTGCACGCGCGCGTGCAAAATTGCAATATGGCATTTTAACCATTGTGCCACCACTGCTCTTAATTCATTCGCTTATGGTTATATGACTATTTCCTCAATGACTTTTTCCTTCTGCAAAAACTAATACACATACAAATTGGCCAATTAGTCCAATTTTAAAGAGAATCTTCACACCAAAGCAATATTTCCTACTGCTGGCATAAGAAACTAATTTTAGTTTTAATTCATTAAAATGTATCAGGGGTCCCCAACCCCTAGGCAAGTGGCAGGCAAGCAGGTGAGTGCACAAAAGTCCGTTTGCACAAGCAGTGGGTGTGGCCGCAAACACATGTGCTCACTGCTTGTACAGAACTATCACCTCTATCCCCTTCTGCCGCTGCTGCTGCTGCCCCCATCAGTCTACAGAGCTTGAAAGGTTGAGGACCATTGAAAGATATGGCCACAGACCAAAAAATATTTTTAAACATCTATATGCTGATCTGAAGAAGCTTGCTTCATAAGGGTCCACATCTGATCGAAATTCTGTATATGTAGAGACCCCTCTCAGGTATAGATTTGGTGGCAGAACCTGGAGTTTGAGATCTGAGAATCTGAAAGCTGAGATCCCCAAGCTGCATATGGTCCTCCAAATCCTTTGATTTGTTTGGATCCTCAGCATCAATTCAACAGTTGCCAAGGAAAAGTAATGTTCATGTGACTGAAAAATAAAAGTATTAAATATACAGGGCTCAATCATACTAGCTATATTTAAATAGCATTAAATTCAATGTGAGTTTTGTCTTGGATATACCCACTTCTTTGCCATTCAAAATGGAAAAAGCAGCTCTTGGTTTCAAGGGCTCACCCATATAATAAGGTAACCATAACTAAATATGCAATCAACTGTGGTCCCTCCTTCCTTTCGATTCCACATACTTCAAGCACAGTGCTAATATCAAACCGATTTATTTGTCCTATCTTTTGCTCATCTGGCTAGAGTCCCTTATTCCAAGGGGAAATCTGGGGCTATTCTAGAACTCCTTTGGTGTCCTTCATTCCAAGACTGTTGACAGCCTTGCAACTTGACATCTAGCTTAAAACCTGCATTTTTGATGTAAGTGTTCCTCCCAGGGCTTGGGAAGAACTATGCCAGGAGGGCAGAAGGAACCTGAGACAGTTAATTGCAAACATCTGGTTCTTCCTGACACTGAAGTTTTCTTTGGCGTGGAAAGGGTAATTTACTCAGGCCGGCTGGGAGGTGAAAGTTTGATCTCGCTCAGTCAGTATTAGAAAGTCAGTATTTCTTTTCCATTTATTGGAAAGGAAAAAAGAAAAACTCCAGTGGACCCTCCAAAGAACCTCCAGCTTTCAGATTGAAAAATAAAAGTATTAAATTTAGAGGCTCAATTGGATTGGCTCATATAAATTTGATATGTTTCCATGTCACTCATTTAGAAATAACTGAGGAGGTGAAAAAAAAAAGCCTATTGGTTGAACCAGTCTATTCAAGGTTTAGAATGTTGACGTTCATGAATCTTAAGAGTACCTGACTTTTACAGGAAGAGGTTATTGGTTTAATTAGCTTGGTAACTTCTTCACTAAATAGTATACCCTCTAATCATCATGGATTTTGTCTTTCCTCATTTTGGGTAATGAAGCTTTTGATCATGGAGACTGGAACTTATTGCAATCAAACTCCAACATATCTGGAGGATATCCCGGTGGGAGAGGTTGACGTACACTCATCATGTAGTTGTCCTATACAATATTTCCTCTCCCTGAAGTAATCTTTTAGCATGCAAAATACTCTTGTTCCACTAAGGCAGTGGTTCCCAACATGGAGCCCACACCATATGGGGGGGGAGCAATTTGATTTTTAATGGGGGCAATTTGAAAATGAGTTATTAACTGAATTTTTGAAAGCCGCTAACTGTTCTTATATTTTTTTTTATTTCTATTTGATTTATTTGTCAAGTACATATTAGATAATATATATAAGTATAAGCATGAATTGAATACTTAAAATGAATACAATTAAAGGGAATATAAGGACAGGGACGGTAGGCATGCTGATGCTCTTATGCATGCTCCTTACAGACCTCTTAGGAACGGGGTGAGGTCAACAGGGTGAGCCAGTCTTAGGTTAAAATTTTGGGCGTTTTGGGATGAAACCACAGAGTCAGGTAGTGCATTCCAGGCATTGACCACTCTATTGCTGAATTTGTGATGAAACGGCTGTGTTTCATTTACTTATTGTTGTCTTTGTTAAAGTGCATTTCCTAGAGCCTGGTCTGAAAAGAATATCCCAACTAGGGGGAGGAGGAAGCAACAGCCAGCCAATCAGATTGTGTTCCCACTAAGGATCATGGGACTGGCAGAGTCTCCCTCTCTCTTTTCTGTGGGCTTTGCTACTGAGTAGTTGCAGGGAGAACTGCTCTGTGGAGAGACAGAGTGGATGGCTGCTGGGGGAAGCCCAGCAATGAGAATACAGAACCAGGACCCAAGTTTAAGTACGAAAATTTACTAAATTTATTTTTAGTCTGTGTTTTCCCAGGCTGTATTTTGCAAGACTTTTTCTCTCAGAGCAATGTGGGGCTGGGCCACACATACGTAGGTCTTGCCAGGCCTGTGTGATTCACCTCCACCTACTAAACTACCAAAGCATTTCCCCACTAAGCTGCAGGTTCAAACCTAGTGGGCAAATAAGGGGGTCATAGATTACAACCCCCCTTTCGTTCAGTGCAATCTTATTGTTCATAAATTAAGCTAAGACTGTTTTTGAAATTTCCCTCTTTCTACGCTATTAAAATTATTTTATATTTATGCATTTCAGTTCTCTATTATATGTTTTGAAACTTTATTTTCTGTTTTTTCATATCCCTTCATACTATTATTTTTTAAGTTCCTCAGTACTTCTACTGTCTTTCATTCTTTTATTTTTCTCTTTCATGGATGCCATGTTCTTTGGAACCTTGTTTAAACCAAGTTAATAGTCTTTTAGGTTTCCTCCACATGAGTAGGAGTTCACTTTTTGAATAGTAAGAATTATATGTTGGGGGGGCATTAAGGTTTTAGAGATGCTTAGGTGGGGCATGGCCAAAAAAAGGTTGGAAAACACTGGTTTATACAAACAAGCAGAGTGCTCTGTAACTAGATATCTAGATATAGATACATATAGAGATACAAATAATGATTAAGACAAAGTTAAAATACATTTATAAAACAACCAAATCAACATTTATGAGTTTACTACTTAAAACCAGGGAACTTTCTTCTTCCACAATAGTCAGTTGGATAACTGAATCCAGATCTAGGTAAGAATTAATATTTAGGTTTAGTGGCTAGGCATAGAGTCATAGACTTCATAATATTATAGTTCATGATGTGGAGGAGACAAACAGATTCTCTTCTCCCTCCACCTCTTTCTAATAGGATATGCACCATCAGCCTGACTGTAAAACAGTACACTAGGAAAAATGTTTCCAAGAAAAGTTGATGAGAAGTCCAGATACTTTCTAAAAACTCTACTCTGGACTCGGCTAGTGCTTGTGCAAGATACTCCTCTACTCTGCACTGGGCTAGTGCTTGTGCTCCTGTTTTCTTATCAGAACAACAATATCCTAATCAAGGAGAAAACCACACCCCCACCAATACTGGCAGGGCAAGCTGCTGAATATAAACAGCGAGCAAACCCCACACTCACCAGCACTAATGATGTTACTTATTGAATAATGAAACTTGGTTGCAAACACAACCCAAGCTCAGAGAGCACCAAGGATACCACAAACTATGGTGCCACTGATTTTCTGCAGAGCAATTTATATACAATATAGAGCTATTAAGTTATATGATGCTTAAAAACTACTTACAGGACCAATGCTGATGAACTTGGTAAATTGGTCATCAGCCTTAATATGATCATATAATTCTTCCACGGCTCGCTGTCTCAATTTTTTGATGTGGAATTGCTCATAGATATTGGCTATTGCTGGAATAGAAGCAGAAAGAGACCTATGGAAGAATCAGTTTATCCTTCTGAAAAATCGGAAGCAAATACAAATTAAACTGTTATTCAACCAATTTGCAAACCCAACATGTTTCCATTGTAATTCAAGCTGCAACTGGGAAACACATCTAATTTCCATTTAACATATTGCTCCAGGCAAACAGTGTTTAGTTTTTACACCTTTCTTAATCTTCATTCCCCCCTCCTCCACTCATACAAAATATTTGGTTTATAGCTTTGCCATTCCCTGTTAAATGTATAGGTAATCGTCAGGTAATGATGGCAATTGGGACTGAAATTATATCGCTAAGCAATGTGATCATAAAGCCTAAATCACATGATTGCAACAACAATCCCTGTAGTCCCTATTGTGGTTGTTAAATAAGGATCATGGATTTTTAAGTGAGTACTTCCTGCCAACTTCCATTAATCAAGATTAGTGGGAAAACCAACAGAAAGCTGCAAGTCCCAGGTGCTCACAAGGCAGACAGCAGGTAGATAAGTGGCTGCTGCCAGATGGGAGAGAGAGAGGGAGTGTGTGGGTGAGCAAGGGAGTGCACAGGTGGTCAGGAAGGACAAATGCAGCGTGGCTTGGGGTGGCTGCTGCCTCATGGGAGAGGATGTGCAAGGGTATGAGAGTGCCCAGGGAGGGTGCTATCAGATTGGAGAATAATTTATCTGTTACTATCACTGTTATTTTGGGGAACCATTAGATACAATGAAATGTTAAGAAAAACACTTGTTAGGCTTATCTTCCTATCTTCCTGAGGACCCTTTTGGAATTACAAAGATGTTTCCTTGACAGCGTTTTTATTCTGCACTGAAATGGCAAGAACAAATGAGGGGGACCCTTGGGCAAGAGGCAGGTTCACATACCATATATCACTTTCAGTAGCCAGCTATGTGGTGTGTATAAATCCCCAGAAGCAATATTATTTTTTTGTGCTGGCCAGTCAATACTGTCATAATCTTGTATATAGAGTTCCTACAAAAGAAGCCCGGAAAATAAAAAATTAGCATTTAAAGATCCATAAGAAATCTCAGTGGGTTTTGAACAGGCAAAATTGTTGAACATGCCAGAAACACTGACCTCCAGAAGGCCTTTAGAGAGATTCCACCTTAGTTTATCATCATGAGACCAGAAAAAAAACAATTGTGCCTGCCCATTATTTATTTAATATTGTATCCTAAAAGAGATTGGACAACCATTTGTCTGAAATGTTATAGGGTTTCCTGCTTGAGTAGGGGGTTGGATTACAAGACCGCTAAGGTCCCTTCCAACTCTGTTATTCTGTTATTGGCTAGTCCCACTCACTCCAACAGAAGAGCCTTTCTTCAGATCCCGTGTGCCACATAATTTCTTTGGCAGGATCTAGGAGAAGAGCTTTCTCTGCTGTGGCCCTTGACTTTTGGCAGATTCTTCCATTGAAGGTGAGGTTGGCCACACATTCTTGGCCTCCCAGAAGAGCCTTAAAACCTGGCTCTGCCAGCTGGCCTAGAGCTCCAATAGGGGTGCTTAATGCTGGGGAAGACTGTGCAGAGAGAATATCCCCACCATGTCATATGTCCTTTTGGTTTTTTAGTTTGTATTTAATCTTTCTTACTTTTTAAATTGTTTTGAATTATCTTTTTATTATGCTGCAAGTCATCCAGAGTCACTTTTACAGTGAGATGAGTGTCACATACATTTCATAAGTACATTTAATAAATAAGTTAGATTAGCCCACTGTAATGCCCTTCCACCTGCTCTGTTCAACAGCCAATTTAGCAGCACCACTAAAGAATAGGTGAGGGAGAAACAGAAGCTGTGGGCCAGGTCCTGCTGTGCTGTCTCTTGGTAGAGATATCTGGACTACAGGCAGTCCTCAACCATTTGTTTAGTGATCATTCAAAGTTACAATGGCACTGAAAAAAGTGACTTATAACTGGTTTTCACTGTAGCAGCATCCCCATGGGCACGTGATCAAAATTCAACTGCTTGGCAACTAGCATGTATTTATGACTGTTGCACTGTCCAGGGGTTATGGGATTACCATTTTTTACTTTCCCAGCTGGCTTCCGAGAAAGAATCAATGGGGGAAGCGAGGTTCGCTTAACAACTGCATGACTCCAAAGAGTGGAAGTCCATGAAGGAAAACTTTCTAAGGAACGATTCACAGTTCTGCTGTGCACTAGTTTAACTGGAAATAAGCTAAAAACCTTTGGTGATTGGTAAATTGGCAAAGCTACCCTCGTTCAATAACCTGCAGCCTTCCAGTCACCTGGAAATCTAATGAATCTGCATGGATGACTGATGCCCTATTTGAAGTGTGGATAAGAGGTATTGACCGAGAAATGAAGAAGAAGAAATGGCACATTCTCCTAGTAGTGGACAATTGTCCTAACCATCCCTAAGTGAATCATTTTACAAACGTGAAACTGAAATTTTTGCCTCCAAACACTACATCAAAAATTCAACTTGACAGGAGGCGGAGCCAACTGTCAAGGAGGAGGCTGTGGGTCCGCTCGCTCCGTAAGTCGCGAGCGGTTTTTGCAGCTTCCCAGGCATCGACCTGTCGAATCGCAAGATTCTTGGTCTTCGGGAAAGAAGACCGAAGACAGAGGAGGACGTTGTGAAGGTTCTGACAGCCGTGGCTATCTAGACTCCAGCAACTCAACCTCCTAGAAGACGGCCGACGGGTGAGTCGGGACAAGATGGCACCCGCAGGGAAGTGAGAGCAGACAGCTGGCTATAACATAGCGATGAACTAGCAGGACGAAGATCTGATTTGAGAAAGAAAAGTGCTTTGAAGAGTGTGAAGGGGATCCTATCTGCAAGGAGATTGTACAGAAGGATCAACACACAAAGAAAAGGAAATAGATCAACCTTCCCCAAATCATTACTTGATCTTATTAAAGAATTTGATCTCAAGGATGCCTGGAGAGAGAAACATACAGATAGAGAACAATTCACATTTTTCTCAGGAAGACATCAGTCATGGGCCAGGCTAGATATGGCCTGGCTAACAAGAGACTTAGAAGCGGAAATCCGAGAAATTAATATTGGGCCTAACCTCTGGGCAGACCATAACCCGATCGAGATATATTGGAGAGGCCAAAATAAGATAAGAAGGTGGACACTTAAAACAGCTATTCTAAAGCAAGAGGAGTTTAAGAAAAAATTGGAGGAAGACCTTAAGCAATTCTTTCTAGATAATAAGAAAGAGGATACCAGCCTACAAAATCTCTGGGACACAGCCAAAGCGATGATTAGGGGGACGACTATTTCTTATATGGCTGGAGAATATAAAAAAAAGAGACAGCAAATAAATATTGTGGAAGAGGAGATTAAAAGATTAGAGATAATATCCCAAAAAGGCAATTCCGATTCAATAGTTAGACAAGAGCTAGCAGCTGCTAAACATAAATTGAACTTAATAGATAAAGATAATTTAGCACAAAAAATTAAGACTTCCAAACAAAAAAATTTTGAACACGCAAATAAAACAGAGCAATGGTTAGCCTATAAATTGTGGAAAAAACAGGAAAAAAAATGGATAGCCACTCTCCAAGATCAAAATGGGGACTTAAGATATTCTAAAGAAGATAAGGAAGGGATTGTATATAATTTTTATAAAAAACTTTATGCAAAGAACGAGGAATTGGATAATGAGGAAATTAGGGCATACTTAACTAAGACAAATTTGCCAAAGATTCCAGATGAATATAGAGAGATATTAAATGGAACTATTTCAGAGAGGGAGTTATATGGGGCAATCCAAAACCAAAAAAGTAATAAAGCACCTGGCCCAGACGCTATCCCAGCTGAAATTTACAAGAATCACCAAGAACTTTTAGGTCCATTCCTTTTGGAGGTATTCAACGAAGTTCTGGAGAAAGCAAAATGCCAGCTTCTTGGAGGGAAGCCAATATTTCTTTGATCCCCAAAACCAATACAGATTTATCCTTAATTGGAAATTATAGACCAATTTCACTTCTCAATTCGGATTATAAAATTTTCATGGCAATTATGGCCAATAGATTGAAAAATTTCTTAAATTCTTTTATACATTTGGATCAAAACGGGTTTCTGCCAGGGAGGCATATAAGGAATAATTTGCGGACCATTTTAAACATTCTTGAATATTATGAATTGCACAGTGAAGAACAATTGGCCTTAGTATTTTTAGACGCAAAGAAAGCTTTTGATAATGTTTATTGGGAGTTTATTGTAGAACAATTAAAATACATGGAATTTGGCGAGAAATTTATCAGAATGTTTCAGACCATCTACTCCAAACAAGAAGCGAAAATTATTATCAACGGAGCAGCAACGGCAAAGTTCTCAATTGAAAAAGGGACAAGACAAGGTTGCCCACTTTCTCCTCTTCTTTTTATATTAACATTGGAGACTTTAAATAGAACAATAAGGGATAATGAACAAATTAAAGGGCTCAGAATAAAAAAAGAAACTTATAAATTACAAGCTTACGCTGACAATTTAGTCTTCATATTAGAGAACCCAATAAATTCGGGCAAGAAGTTGCTGGAAGATCTGGAGATTTATGGCAAGGTA
>JANHFM010004407.1:357711-369946 GCA_032468115.1 Grayia smithii
CACCCACCCCTAACTTATTTTTGCCTTTATTTCTTCAGTTTTCGCCCAGCTGATAGGTGCTTTGGAGTGGATTGCCACGCCTCAGCTGGGCAAAACTGCTCTGCGCTTCTGCGGAGGGCTTGTTTGGAGCCGATTGCCACACCTCAGCTGGGAAAAAATGTAATGCACATGCGCAGAGCATCTGATTGCACGCAAAGCGCATGCATGAAGAGAACCGGTGGTAACACTGGTTAGAACCCACCACTGGTCAGAACCTGCTGAAACCCACCTCTGCTTTATATGTATGCCCTTTGCATAACTTCTTATATCCAACAGAGCCAATTGCTTTCTTAGCTTAGTATGAGGAATGGGGGAAGGGACAAGGAAGCTGATCCAAAAGCAAGAAAAGGGACTAAGTTTTTGTTGCCTTAACCAGAATCCATTGGGTTCATTCTTTGATAGAATGATCAGGAGGACATGCAACTCTTAATTGAGATTGTTATGGGTGGGGGGAAGGGGTTCATGCAAACATGCAAGAACAGTTTAAGCAGAATGATGGGCAGCAGCTGAACAAATATAACCTATATGTAAAATAATTGATCTGTTGGATTGTGCAGCTGGCTTTCTTTGTGAGCAGATCCAAAGTTCTCAAATGTACTCATTATTCCAGAAATCACTGAGACATTTCTTTGTGCAAATATCCCCTGAGAGTTTCTTTGTGAATGCCTGAAGTACACAGTGCTTTAGTTACACACATATCTGGTTACACACTTCTTGGCTGAAACTATCTAAACACAATATAAACTCCAAATACTACAGTTTAAGTGTACAATATTGCAATTCCTTTACAATTGCTGATATTCATGGTCTGTGAAATTCTCTATCAGTTACACTATCAATATTGATCCATAGGTTTTGTGGCAACCAGCCTTCTGAGATATTGGAGTACGGCAGTTGGCAGTTGTTCCCCTCTTAGCAAGAAGATGTTGTTGACTGTCAATATCCTGGTTTCATGGCCATTGAAGCAATGTTCTGCAATGTTTCCTTCCCTCCTCAGGGCTGTTTAAACTCTAGATGAATCCATTACAGATGGCGATACAGTGAAGTAGGGTGAGATATGTTAGTATGATGGTGATAACTACCTCTATTTCAATTTCATCAAGAGACTATGCAACATTTTGACCTATGTCCACATGCGGCAATGTTCTTGAAAAAGGCTGAGATGCTAAATCTTAATCTCAGCAAGATGGAAACACAGGTGGTCCCTTGTTTAGGTATGAAGGGGTGATCTTTTCTGAGCAGGGTTGCATGTCTTCTGAAGGAGCAGGTACTTTCTCTAGGGAAGCCCCTAGAAGCATCATTGTCAATCTGAAGCAAATGTGCCTCTTTTCAATTTTGGATTCTGCATCAACTATAGTGAATAACCTAGGAATGTTGAACCTTCGCAGAGACCCATTAGTTATTCAATGAGCATAATAAAAAGTCTATCTTTCTCTCTTAGATCCAGAATGGCCCAAACCATTTCTGGCTTTAAAACAATATGAAAAGGAGTGTGATATAATTTTAATATTGTTAAGTTTTTAAACATTAGCAGATGTATACATTTGTAGATTGCTTTTGAGTTGGAAGGCCAGCTACATTGGCTTCTTGCCATTTCCTTTCACTGGCTCTCACTTCCCGACAGCCAGTTTGCTATAATAATTAATGTGTTGGACTAACAATCAAGAGACCATGAAGTCTAGTCCACCCTTAAGATGGAAGCCAACTGGGTGAGCCAATCACTCTCTCTCAGCCCACTGAGCTGCTCTTATAGGAGTAATACAAGGAGGAAGCACTGTGTACAGTATGCTGTGAGATATAAATCAAATAAATGGGGCGGTAACCTCACAATTAGATGATCGCAGAGGGCTTTCAGAGGCCAGCTCTTGAGCTTAGCATAAAAGCTGCACAGGTACGGATGACTGCAGCCACCTTTACAAAGATATCATCTCTATTTTGAGGGAGGTGTACTGCCTGCCAGATGGCAGGCAAGCCAAATTCAACCTGTTCGTGTTCACATATTAATCCATAAGAGGGGCTTCCTACACAGAGGCTCTGACTGTGAAATTCTCTGCCCTTACTACAGGTTGGTTGACTCCAAGCACTACAGGAGGCTGAAAGTGAAAATTAAGTTTGATTTAAAGACCTGACATGAGTTTCCTTCAAAAGAAAACTTGGGATCAATTGGCGTGTAATGCACGGATAAGCTGTCTATCAAAATTAAGAAAATGTTCCATATTTTAGTAAAATATAAGGAACATAAGGGCTTAATATACTATGGCCCTACATACTTGAGAATCAAGAAGCCTTCAAGCCAAAGTTAAAACTCTCTTAAAGGGCCTAAGCTGCTCCCTCTCACCTTGGGCCTCCTTCCAATGTTTCTGGCAGCAAAACAGCCTGATTAAAATTATAATAATTGCATATATACATCATAACAGCTACAGCATGAATTAGAAAAGGTGCTGGAATGGGAAATTTCCTCCAGCTAGCTTTTCCAGTCACACATAATGAGAACCTAATGAGTTTTTCCAAGGGGGAAAAAGGTGTTGTAAGATCATTTGCAGAAAGTGAAGCTTCAAAGACTAATATTTGGGACTCGCTTCTGTGGCCATGGTTACTCGACACTGCTGTTGCCTTGTCCCAGTGACATAAAACCATAACTATGGCTTGTTGGAGGGAGGGAGGGGGGAGAAGGAGGGAATGGTGCCCAGCTAAGTCCTGCCATCTCAGGATTGTGTTTCCTGAGATTTCTTGCAAATCGCTTCACTGTTTTGCTTCTAAGTGGCTCTGAGTACCACGTTCCTAGGCTCCTATAAAAGCAAGCATGCCCTGTCTGTCAAAACCATCAAGGGGGGGAGAAAACTGGGAATGTGAAAGAAAGAGTTTCTGGGAAGCCCACATGCCTTTTATTCTCCTCACAGGATGTCTGCATCAGGCTATGCTTGAGCCTGTCAAAAAAAATTGAAAACAAGCCTTCCTCCCTTCTCTCCTCTGCAATAGCTTGTCGTAGAAATCAGAATTAATCAGCTTGTTAAACTCCAGGTAGACTTTCACTTCTGCAAGGTGTGTGTGTGTGTGGGTGTGTATTCAGGAAATGAAGAGTTGGTACACAAAGGCTTCTTTCAGCCTTTTTCTTCTCCCTTCCTGATGCACAGAAAAATCTCTAGGGCAGCAGGAGAGAGAGAGAGAGAGAAAAAAAAAAAAGCTTTGCATATGCCAACACAACCACAGGTTTTATCAGAACAAGGAGATGCTATAATAATGAGTCCCTACTGATGGCAACACCTGACTCAAGGAGACATGGAAATTAAGCCTTCCCCAAAGGCTGTTACAAATGGTAGTATTTCTTGACAAAAGCCCAAGCCAGACTCCATCAGCTCTGTGCTAATCAGGCCCTGGGGTAGGCACCGATTGCAACAAAACAGCTGCAGACGCAGGCAGACACAGGCAAAGGGGGTTGCTCAGTGCTGCCAAATCAGCACCGCAAAACTCTGAATAGCCACAAGATGCAGAAAGGAGTTTCAGATTTCTGTATCCCTTTGCCACCAAGGAGATATTGTCCAGATTTTTGTAGCCTAGACCTGGAAGCAATAACTAACTTACGTACAAAAAAATGACTGTTATACATCCACAACACCCACTGTAAGAGATGGATCCATCAAGCCCCCCCACCCCCACCCTATTATTTTCTCAACCTGGATGTTAAGTGGAGAAAAGGAATGAAGAAGGATAGAGATTGGGGGGGGGGGGGAACCCAGTGGGAAAGCTTGAAATAAGATGAAGAGGACAATGGTATTAGATTATCCCAACCTACCACAACTTGTACAGGTAGTCCTTGACTTACAACGGTTCATTTAGTGACCGTTCAAAGTTACAACAGCACTGGAAAAGGTAATTTATGACTGTTTTTCACACTTATAACCATTGCGGCATCCCCACAGTCACATGGTCAAGATTTGGATGCTTGAAAACTAGTTCATATTTATGGCAGTTGCAGTGTCCCAAGGTCATGCGATCAGCTTTTGCGACCTTCTGACAAGCAAAGTCAATGGGAAAGCCAGACTCATTTGATAACCGCATTACTAACTCAACAACTGCAGTGATTCACTTAACAACTGTGGCAAGAAAAGTCATAAAATTGGGCAAAATTCACAAAATTCATGTCTTGCTTAGCAACATAAATGTTGGACTCAATTGTGGTTGTAAGTTGAGGGCTACCTGTACTGCAGCAATTCTAAGGTTGCATGCACCACACGTGAAACCAGCATGAGGAGAATTGTATGTACAAAAAGCCCTTCCCCACCGAGCAACTCTCTCCCTTCAAAAGACAGAGATTGCAGGATACAGATTTGCTTCTAGCAATAGCAAAATAGCAGCAACCTTGTGTGATAACTGCATTTTAGCCTTCACATAATAACTCACCTCACAGGTTGTTGTGAGGAAAATAGAAGGAAGAAGGAGCATTCGGTACATTTGCCACCTTGAATTATTTGTAAAAATAATAATGGTGGGATATAAATAAATAAGTAAATAAATAATCTAACTAGATAATCCACAACCAAGTGGAGAAATAATAGTATTATGTGAGGGTAACTGCACTTTAAAAAATCTCTCATTTCTCTCCTTCCAGGTTAAAGAAAATCTTAGAAGAATTATGTTCCATTAGGACAGAGTTGCAATAAATGTTGAGGTTTGTGGAAGAAATCCTCTAAGAACATTCCCAGAAGCTGCAGCTAAAATTATGTGGGCCTCCCTTGGCGCCCTTGGTAATGTTCAGCTGGCTGTGAATATTCTAGCAGGGGCAAAAGTGATTTTCTCTGACCCTCATATTCTCTCGCATCACCCACCCAGCCTTAGACTTCACACACATAAAGGCCTCTATTATAATAACAGACACTTCATGTCTGTAGCTTTAGATCAAAGGTCTCCCTCCTGTTCTGCCCATAGAATTATAAAGGTTAGGACTTCAATGGAAAATTGACATTTAATTTGAACTGGTGTGTAATATGAACCTGTTGAGTTTCTTCTATTTATTGTTATAATCTGAGCAAGCTTTTTCCCTCTCTTGAGTCAGATGTGAAAATAACAAGTGGGCCATAACAATTAACTTAGACAATGGAAGGTGCCTCAGCACATTCCCTTTTAAAATAACCAGGATTTAACAGGCCAAAAACTATCAATAACTCATTCCTTGTTAATGTTGGCAGTTGTTTTACACTTTTACAGTTCAAGAGCACTCCGCTTCATTTAGCATTCTAGATATCTGAGGAATTCTTGATTCTTCCAAGGTGACCTATAACAAATAATATGTAATTATAGGAGAGCTTATTTAAATCTTGGAATGGCATATTCTATTTAGTCACGGTTAGTTTTTAGAATAGTTGAGCCATAATAGCTGAATCTGTCTTAACTTATTTTGTTTTAGATTTTTTTTTCTAATACAAAAACAAAGAAGGAAAGGAGGATGAATGTGGAGCCAACATGCAGCTCCAACCTCAAGCATAACCTTTATTTTCAAGGGCATTTTTGGATTACACATAGATCTAAGCCTTATGCTTAAAAAGTAATATTCCGAGTAGTTTTCCCTCAGTGCTTCATTTGCCTTCAAGCACACAGATATTTTGTAACTAGAAGAAATTGTTAAATTGTATGTATTAAATCAACTTCCTGAACTACAGTTTTGATTCAGACTGAAAAAAATAAATTCATTTCCAGAGTAGTCCAATGATTCAGTGAAAACGTTTGTTTTTCTATACCGTGTTTCCCCGAAAATAAGACCCTGTCTTATATTTTTTGAACCCTGAAATAAGCGCTTGGCCTTATTGTCATGTACTCAAAAGCCCGATTGGACTTATTATCAGGGGATGTCTTATTTTGGGGAAAACAGGGTAGGTTAGGTATTGATTGATTCCATTAATGATCTGATTCAAAAATCTAAATGTAAATTAAACTAAGCCTCAAACTAAGCCAGTTAGAAATTTGCTCTGGAAATCTGAATTCAATCAACAATTTGAATGTGTCTCAATCTAGACATATTTTTTGAGAATGCCTGTAAAAAGATTTCCACTATGGAGCCTATTTTATAACAAATAATTAGTAGCAATAAACTATATCTAAATACAAATTCAGATCCAATATCAAGATCATGGAATGTCAAAATTAGAATACTATACTTACTGAATGGGGTCAGCCAGTGCAATTTGAACACTATCTGCAAGCCTAGTTAATATTCAAAATTAAAATGCCCAGAAAAATTTTTTGAGGGAAAGTTGGGAACTACATTTCAATCCTACTCCTACATGTAACATCTTTGCTTGGGTATGTATGTATCTGTGATATAGTACTATTGCAGAAGAAATCATATGATTTATAACAATTCTGGTTTTCATTAAAAACAGATGCCTTGAAACCTTTGTGATCAAGAGCCATGGTGGTGCAGTGGTTAGAATGCAGTACTCACTCTAGAAGTTCAATTCTGAACGGCTCTAGGTTGACTCAGCTTTCCATTCTTCCAGGGTCAGTAAAATGAGAACCCATATTGTTAGGGGCAATTTGCTGACTCTGTAATCCACTGAGAGAGGGCTGTAAAGCACTGTAAAGTGGTACATACGTCTAAGTGCTATTGCTATTATGGAGAATAGTCAGAGGTGGAGAAATTTAGTTAGTTTTCACAAAGAGAGAAGATGAAATTTAGAGGTAAACATTTCACTCTATCCTAGTTAAGGAAACATGCAGTCAATCAGCCAAGGAATTCACACATGTTTGACAATGGGACAATCAGCAGATAATTGTGATAAAAGTGAGACATGATAAAAAGCAGTGGCAGTCCATGAGCACAACTATCAAAAAGCTGCAGTGAACCTTGAAGAAAACACATTTCTTTTAAAAAAAAAAAAAACTCTGAATAGAATGAGCATAGTCTATGTCTGGTTGCTGAAAGGTGAGGCCCACCATTACTACTACTCATATTACCTGTAGGGGTATTGGAAAACAACCAATGGCTTTGTCAAGTAAGTATAGACAGTATGATGTGACTGGATTAAAGCCTTTAGGTAATACAGTTGATGATGTAGCCAAAACTAAAAGAAAAGCAGAGTGTTTACAGAAAACAATACAATGGGAATATGGAACATTTATTTTATTTATTTTATTTGTCAAGCATATATAAGATAACAGATAAAAGCATAAGCATGATTATGAAATGGATATGAATAAAAAGGGACATTAGGACAAGGACAGTAGACACATTGATGTGCTTATGCACGCCCCTTACAGACCTCTTAGGAATGGGGTGAGGTCAACAGTAGACAGTCTAAGGTTAAAGTTTGGGGGAGTAACCACGTCCCATGAAGAACAGTTAAAGCAACTAAATTTGATCTGTCTGCAGAAGAGAAGATTGAGGGGTGATATAGTAGTACTCTCCAGCTATCTAAGGAATCATTTAGATTAGAAGAAGGAGTGGACTTGTTCTCTTTTATTCTGATGGTACAACAAGAACTAGTGGGTTGAAACTATAAGGAGATATATTCAGGTTAGATATTACAAGGAATTCCTGATAATAAGAACTGTCAACCAGTGGAATAGGTTGCCTCATGGAGTGGTATGTTCTCTATTATTTTTTTTAATCATTTGATTGGGAGAGTGTTGTTACCATTTGGGATCCTGAAAATCACTCTGGCCCCCAAAAGTGCTGTGTTGTTGAGCCTTGTAAAATGATGTGGAGAAGTGGTTAAAGTGTTAGATTAGAACTGGGGAAACTTCTGTGTATAGCACTTTAAGTGCTTGGAGGACAGGCAAGTTATAAATCAGTCAAACACCAAACAAATAAGACTACATAATAAACTACTGGATTTCCATAGCAATGATAAAGTGCTATCCACCACTCATTGTGGTGAGAGTAAACCTGAAATAAAGTTGTCATTCTAAATCTCTCTTTTCAGCCCCTTTTACTACCACCAGAGCTTTTGCATATTGCATCTTGGTGTCTATAACTTTGTACACGTCTAGAGTTTTCTCAACTTTTCTCCTCTTAAGAAATCTACCTTCCCCCACTCATTATGCAGCAGGAAGAAATAGGTCTTCTAAAGCTCAGTTGGCAGCTAAAACGTTTGTGGTGCTCAGCATCAATTAAAGAGGCTTTTCTAATAGCCTGGGAAGGCCCTTAAGCTCCAGAGTGTTTCTGCAGATTCTGTTCCCTGCTGGCAAAAGGTAGAGACCCAAATTGCTTGCCTGCTTTTCATTGCACACCTGGGCAGAGAGCTTTCTGCATCGCGATCGAGACATACCGTTTATTTCCATGGGTAATGGAGAACCAGAATGGAATTGGACAGAGAGGGTTAAGGATGGAAAGGGAATGGTAGACAACACAGTGTTGCTGGTGTAGAAAAATACCTCAGCTTCTGATTGCCTTCAAAAAGGCCATCTATAATCAAAACATCTATCATTAGAACTGAGAAGAAAGGTGATCTGTGTTCTTTTCTTGGCCTCTTTGCCATAGAGTCCCACCTTCTTTGGCAGGAACCTCCTCTAAAAAATTTCACGCCTGGCACTCTTTAGATGGTACACCCTGCTAATTAGCAGGTTGCTGTCAAAACCACTGAAAGGTTTTCTGCCATCTCAGCCTCTTAACATTCACCTCTGAATTTAATGTCATGGGTTTGAGGATGTTTCTTTCACCAGAAGCAGCCCATCACATCCCGCAGTAACAAAACATTTGCTTGCTAGCAGAAGGAAAAAAATAGAGCATATGAAGACTGATCCACCCAAATCCAATCCTACAAGATGCACTGATGGCAACAAGCTTTCTTTTCTCTCTGGCAAACAATTTGGCAGATTCGTGGAGGTTCAGTGCAGACCTGTATTTTCAGCAAAAGAGCTAAGTGGTTGCCCCAGGGCCAAACATGTCTCCTGATATGAAGAGAAAAAGAAATAAAAATGATTTAATTCATTCTGTGGTGCTTGTCAGTGGCTTCAAGAGCACTTGGCTGATTTCTCTTAGAAACAGAAATTGGCATAGATGGACTTTAAGGTGATTCATCAGAGCTCTTTGAATGGGGTGTAAGCAAACACCAATACTTCCAAAGCCTAAATGAGGCTTTCCCCACCCTTAAGACCTGTAGTTCAACTGTTCCTCTGCCCCACCTCTCCCTGCAGGGAAATCTATCTGCAGCTTGACTGCCCTGGTGAGTGGACAGCAGCAGGCATTCATTCCCCTCTTCCCTAAATACAGAATTGTATTGTACCCATTTTTTTTTTAATATGATGAAGCTATTCAAGGATGTTTTGTCTGAGAATCTCTGCAAGAAGATTGATGGATACCTGGAAGTTTAGAGTAGTGTTGGCATCTCTTGCTGTTCTCAATAGAAAAACAAGATAGTGAACAGCAGCCAAGAAATAAGGGGTAAGGATTAGTTCTCTCACAGTCAGAGAAAAACAACTTGATATTAGACCTGTCTGTTGCTAAAATAAGAAATAGATGGAAACTGGGCTTGCTGCCCAAAGAGAGGACCATCTAGCTTCTTGCATAGTTCAGGTGTGAGAAAGTGTACACAGCTACAAAGTTTGATATCATTGTAAATAGAATTGCATTTGATACATTGCAGTTTCTGGAATTCTTTTGTAATGACTTACCTTTTTCTACAATAAATTATTTACCTGAAGTTCCTGGATTGCTGGGTGCCTATTTATTTGGTTTCATCTCAGCCTGCCCAGGAGAAAGTTGACACAGAGCTCCAACAGACATGTCAGACCAAAATAAAAATAAAAATGGTGTAACACAATGGAGTCCACATATCACCAATCTTTTAATTAGAGATTATAGCTTAGCCGTTCAAAGATTTAGACATTCAGCTGTCATGCAACAGATACCAATTACAGAAATCAAACTTTCTAGACAAGCATCTTCCTTCTTTAAAGCTTATATTAACTTCTGGGATCTGATTATCATCTCTCCCAAACACATGCAATGAGTATGTTAAGTTCTTCATGCCCTATGCAATTTGTGTGCATGTTGCTGCTGAGCATAGAATATGTAGATTTTAGAATAGTAACATATCGAAGCCTGTACGAATATTTTCGAATATCGAATATTTTTCTTAAGCCAATTACCAAAGACTCTTAAAATGGAATATGTAAGACCAGCTTCTTTCTTCCATTCAATCCCCATTTAGCCTAATGAAATACTTAATCAGCATTTCAAACATGATACCCTTCTAATTCCCAAAGAATATACATGTTAATTGTTGCAATGAAAGCAACAAAGAATCTTGTGACACCTAAAGATTAACAAACGTGTAAGTCATAAAAGTTGTAAGGACTAAATTGATCACAATAAAATGCAATTCCTGTCCCTGCCATTTAAAAACAGGATAGCAGGATATTGTGTGGGAAAAGAATAATACATTCTATTTTGAGACAGATCATGGGAGATTAAATAGAGCGTGCAAAAGAATTGCAAGATCTTGTAACAATGTGTTTGCTAAAATTGGATAGCAGTTTTAATGCAATATAGCATAGTGAGGAACCACGTGATGGTTGTTGTTGTTGTTCAGTTGTATCTGACTCTTTGCAACCCATGGACCACAGCACGCTAAGCCCCCTGTCCTCCACTATCTCCCTGATGGTACACACTGCCTCAACAACACTATCTAAACATCTCATCCTCTGCTGTCCCCTTCTCCTTTTGCCTTCAATGTTTCCCAACATCAGAATCTTTTCCAATGAGTCCTCTCTTCTCATTTGGTGGCCCATGTATTTGAGCTTCAGTATGGTACCTATGAGCTAGAAGTCCTCAGAAACCATTCCTCAAAACCCTTATCTTTGTCAACTACTTGATGAAGAATGTTAAGGTTCTTTTAGTATCATCACTATATGGCCAGCTACCTTAACCAGTGTTCTTCCCATCTAGAACAAAAAAGATGGGGAAATGGACTTTTCACCTTTTGCAATGGCAACAAACCTTAACTCCAGCCCAGATTCTCAGAGACAATCCAAATAGAATTGTGGATGATAGAGACAGGCCCCAATGGAGTGCTCCTTTAAGTGCTCAAAATTTTAGAACCTTCTCATTAATACTCCATAATTAAACACTAGTAAGTAGATAGCAAAATTTGGTTTACATAAATTCCGTGTTCCTGCCTAAACCCTGACCATCAGATACGAGAAGATGTCAGGCCTTACTCATATAAGGAATGTGAGATCTGATTGTGAAATCTAAGCTCAACACTGAAAACCACATAGGATACCTTTCACAAATCCTTTACTACAAACACTCTTTTTATAACAAGCAAAGCTCATGTAAAACAATTCTTTACCAGCCCACATCCCCACCCAGCTGACTACAGCATTTCCTAATTAGGTTGCATTCAATCTGTATAATGGCCTGTTAGTAATAGATGTGGTACTAGAGGGTAATCTCCACCAATATTATTCACTTCCTAGGAATGTAGGACAGAAGCTGCTTTCCAAGCTCAGACTAAGAACAATGAAAGAAAAGCTGATTAATAAAATGGCTTTGTATATACACTGGATGTGACCATGTCATTGTCTACCTTACAAGCTGGTAATTGATGATGGTAATAAAGATGATGATACCAAATGCATTGTTTTAATGTTGTGATGAGCTTCAAGTATCATTTGACAAGTTCTGGCAACAAAGAACTGGAATTGCTTGCTGCATTACAGACCTAGAGGTCTGCATCACTTCCTCTTACATTTTTTTTACAACAAAAGCAAAAAAAAAAGTCCTAGAATAAATAATTGCCAGCAAAATTCTTACATATTCTAATTCAAATTAAAAACAGCACATGGCTCTATTATTCATTCCAGATGCAGAATGCTTTCAATTAACAAGAAAGAAAAATCTCCAGATATCTTTCTATCTATCTATCTATCTATCTATCTATCTATCTATCTATCTATCTATCTATCTATCTATCTATCTACACACAACACACCTGGGCTCATGCCTTATCAAAAACAATTGCTCTTTTTAATCAAATCTTTCAAGCTCAATCAGAGGAAAATAATCTGTTCTAGGCACTTAATTCCTGTAAGTACTGTTGGGGAAGCAATAACTATTTGTATTTATTTATTTATTTATTTATTTATTTATTTATTTATTTATTTATTTATTTATTTTGTCAAGCGTATATAAGGTAACAAGTAAAAGTATAAACATAATTAGAATACATGAAAAGAGTAAGAGTAAAAAGGAATA